>JAODUG010024689.1:0-20434 GCA_027564795.1 Aphredoderus sayanus
ACTAGCTTTTTAATGCAGGCAGAGGGCGCCAACCACAGCACGGTTAATGCTTTCTATCCAATGGGCTCTAGGCAGTGACGTGCGGTCAGGGGCGGCATAACATGGAAAAAACTAATAATGATTCAAAAGAAATACAGCAATATTTGTCCACTGATCCGTGATCACAATTTATCCGTCATCACAATTTCACTTTTAGCTCCGATGCCGGAGCTGAAAGATTTGCTTCAAACTACAGGACAGAAGATAACACGCTCTTTTCAAATGGAGTAGTACAGTGTGGTTGTCCTACGAGAAACCCTCTTTTCTGCTTTCCCTTGTGTTCTCAACAAGTGACAATGTCTCCCCAGCCACCAACCTCACCGCACGTCACTGGCTCTAGGTGTGAGTGGGAGTGTCAACTTAACATGACAGCCAGATAGTTGTTACACACACACACACAAAAACCATACATAGTGCTACTGTATGCACACAACCACCTCAGAAGCCATCCATTGAAACTGTTTAGAAAAGGGCAGGCAAAAAAGACATGGCAGGTGATTGGATGAACCATCTGTCTATCTGTAGGAACATGTAGTTCTATTTTATAGTCTCTTCGTTGTCGTCACACCTTTACGACGCTGAATAGTGTGCACCATGGTAACAAGCAAGTCAGAAAGTGCTATACATTCGTGACTCAAGCTCTCACTCGCCCTCCAACCCAGTGAATCATTCGGGTGCTATTCTTGTCTGTGCATCTCAGTGTCACCTGCCTGCGTTATCTCAGTGTGGTTGGTGTGAGGCCGTGCGCGCCCGCCCGTGTGTGGGTGTGCACGTGTGTGAAATAGGAAGACAGCAGGTACAAGGTTAGGGTTGTGTGTCATTAAACGTGTTTATACGCGTCGGTAAACAATCTCAAACACTCTTTACAGCTTTACAGTATTGGGAGAGTGTCAAGTCTGCGTGTGTGTGTGTGTGTGTGTGTGCGCATGAGGAAGTGAGACTACCTCCTTGTGCTCCTTGCGACATTTGAGAGCGGTGACGATGTCCTGATAGGGCTCTGTGGGCACCGTGACCGACTTTATGACCTTGGGAGGAGGGGGCGGGGCCTTGAACAGCCCGTCATCCTTCTGGGAGCTAGAGGTGTCTTTACTAGAGCCTCCTGCTGCCACCGCAGCAGCTGCCTGGAGGGAGAGACACCACAGCTGACATTTGAACCTCTCTCAGAATTAGAATGGCAGTGGACGTCTTGTACGCTCTAATTCTGCACACAGCGTGCCTCCATATACGGTACATGCATAGTGGCTGAACAGGATTTCTGATATCGCATCACCTGGGTGCGTAGTGGCAGGGGGTCTGTCTTAACGCCACTCTGGCCAATAAATACACACCGGCCCTCTAATTTGCCAAAGTTTGTCTGTTTGTGTTCAACACAATATAGATATGCCAACAGTAAGCAAGTAATGTGATCGCATACTGGGCCACATCATTAGCTGAGGGCTCAACATTATTGTGATGTCCGTGATGGCAGCACCACCTGGTTGTGTATAATTTTGTGTGTTTTAATTGGTATTGCTGTGTGTATTTATTTATTTATGTATTTATTATTTTTTTATGCATTTGTGTTGTTTATTCGTGCCTTTTAACCCTACTGTTGTCCTCGGGTTTCAAACTCACACTTTGTGGTGCCAGCAGTGCACATCATGTGTGTGTAAGTTTAGCGCCTTCTATCTGCCACAAAGAGCTAGTGATTTGGGTCATTTTGACCCGAAGGACATCACAAGGGTTAAAGTATACATGAAGCATGGATAGTTTCATCACTCAGTACATAACTATAGAAATCGCAGCTTTAGAAATCTCATGTGGCTAAGCAGGTCCCCCACCCTACCAAAAAAAAAAAAAAAGAGGAAAAAACATTTTACTTTGCAATGTGAGGAAACCACAGAGCTCATTTGCAGGCTTAGCGGTCATGTAGGATCCTCAACTCGCTGGCCCATATAACCCCACTCTTGCGGAGTGTGTACATAAATTATTAGAGAACAAGGCTGGTATTATCTGCAAGAGCCATAAGTGGCTATTGAAGATGAGCAGTGGATTTTATACTACAGCTAATGAATGTCAGAAGGCCTGCTGTCTAACCTGCTCTGTAATGAAGCTTGGTGCATTGTTAAAGTTACATGGAGGCTCTTGGGGGAACTTACCGGAGATATAATGTGCAAGTGTGTGTGTGTGAGTGAGAGTGAGAAAGTGAGGCAAGAAAGACACAGTTAGAAATGCATTGCATCATTCTGCCTAGAACCTTAATAGAAAAAGGCAGGGCGCATGCCCATAAGGTGAATGAGTGTGTGTGTGTTTACTTACAGGGGTTGTCTGCAATCGTGAGAGGCTAGGCAGAGCTGGTTCCTCTTCACTGTCCACCGTCCAGTGTCTGGCGTTATACACTGCTTTAGTGGGAGACTGATGCACAGAGACATACAGTACAGTGAGTACACCACCTCAAGTGTCAACAAAGAACCAATATGCCTATAAGCCATTGAAATGTCTTCACAAATGTCGTCACAAGCGGTATCCAAGTATCCAATTTCTATTTTAAGTGTATGGGCCATTTCTGAATCTAATAGAAGAAATAACCCTGAAAATAGAGTCACAGGGGAGATAATCGGAGTTTAATATTGCATTGCAAAACACCTCCTGCATACGTCATTTACCCGCAGGCTTGAAGAAGTAGGGGAGGAAAAAAAATAAAAAATGAAAAAATACTAATCACCCAGGAAACATCCATCTACACAGCTCAAGTTGAACCTCCCCTCTTTCTGGAAGATTCTTTCATTTGTAGTTACAGTGTATTAATAAGATGGACATGGCAGGATTTCCTGGCCTAGCAGTTGGTTTGGTGGTGCTGTTTAACACCATATTACATGAAGGCATGTAATATGGCAGACCTTTGAGGCTTTTAAGTGTGATTCCGGGCTGTACAAACACACTTAACATTTTATAGTTCACTACGTGGATTGGATGATCACACCGGCCAGGATTTATCTGGCTAACCAGAGAAATCTAGCTTGATTCTACGCGCAGAATGAGAGACGGAGACAGACAGAGAGGATGCACATTAAAACTGGTCAGTTAGCCAGGACTGATCAAACAGCAGGAAATAGACAGACACAGACACACCCCATCCCCAAGCTCTCTCTATATATATGCCAAAAGCAGTTGGCGGTTGCTGGGATATTCATAATGAAAAACAAAAAAGGAGGGATGAGGGATAGACAGGGAAAGTGAAGGAGGGGAGCGGCTTGGCTGTGGAGCAGAGGGCAGTGCCCAGCAGGAGAGAAGAAGCGCATGGCACCGCTAATAAGAAAGAACAAAGGGGAGGGTTGGGATGAGCCTCGTCACACTGGGACATCAAGTCACCGCATTAAACCTCCCCGCTGTAATCTCAATGGCACAGACGGCCACCTACCCAGCCCCACCCTGACACGCTGCTAAGCTGCATGGGAGAGCTGATGCTAGTCTGAGGGGCATGTGTGCGTTTGTCCTAACCTCTTTTGTAACAAACAAGACAAGGGCACACTTCCAAAGCACTCACTATGATTCACAGTACTGGTTCTCTCAATGAGTAAAGTGCCACCATACGCGCCTTCCCACTGCAGGAACTCAGGGCACTTCCCAGATAGCATAAACTTCAAGCCTTTCTGTTTCCATTGAAGTGCTGGAACTTTTGTCATGGCTTTGCGTGCATGACAAAATAATTTGAAATGTCTCCAGTGGGAGCACCAACATTAGAGTGTTAAACCAGATTTTCTAGATAACGTTTGGATTGCCTCAAGGTCGAGTCAACAGTTTAATGCTGCTATGAAGTTGGTAACACTCGATTATGGCTTCATGGCAGCTGTAATTACTTGAATGAATAATAGCTTCTTGTTGTCTTTCACTCACATTGTGTTTGACCAATTAGCATAGAGCCCCTCCAGCTGTTTTTCAGGGCCGCAGGCACGCAGAAGTACTTACGCCGAAGTAAGTAATTATTTAACCAACATAAATTGCCCTGAAAGAGGCCTTAATTTCTTTTTATTTATAAAAAAGGCGCGAGCCATTTCTGCAATGGAGAAAACAGCTTATGTGTTACATATCCACAAAAACACTATCAGTTTGTCAACCATGGTGTTTTGTTTTTCCTTTCTGCCTGTCAACTGCCAACAGTGCCAAAGCTCTTCCTGTGTGAAACAACTTTACTAGCCGTATCAGGTTTTAGCCTAAATGATACTTAAACACTTCCTACAGGGCAAAAACCACCACTAGCAGGCTATGGGAGCGTCATGATTTTATCTTAGATTACTATGCAAAGGACTGCAATCTTGATGCTCCCTGTATCCAAGAAGTGAACAAAATAGAGGAAGGTTGATCCAGCATGGTGTCAGGGAGGAAGGGAGAGAGAGCGAGAATGCAAAAGAGGGATTGAATGATAGAAAGTAATTTACAGAAAACAGAAAGAGAGAAGGGGAGACCGAGTGTTATTGCTATGCGCCTAATACCTCTCTCTAATACCATTCCTACCATAAACATTTTTTCCAAATGCTGCCGAGATGTGGCTCAGCCAGTCAATGCGTTGTCATTATGATAATGCCCAATATCTCCCTCAGTGGAATAATACCACGGCACTTCAACAGAACCGGCAAGGAGCAGTGGGAGTTTGCAGTAATAGAAACGGCAGAGTTTTGACAACTGCTGTATAGAGCGGTCACTTCCAAGGGCTATTGTTTTAATAATGAGCTCTGCGAGGCTCTCACTCTCATTTATGTTAACTGGAGATGGAAGTATATTATTAGATAGATACAAAGTATATCAACAGAGAGACTGCATTAACAGAAACGGAGAAAGAGAGGGGCAATGTATATTGCTTAAAATGTAAAGAAAGACAGAAACTTATCCAGAAAGAGGAAAAGAGAAAGGGAGAAAGAGAGAGAGAGAGAAAGTGCTTTAGGTTAACATTATTACACTCCTATGGGCAGCATGTCTGACACGTGACCTGCTCTAGACGCAGAGGAAATTAAACTGACGGTCTTTTCCAGATGCTGAAGATGATGAGACATATGGGCAGTTATCTGAGATACGCAATTCTGAACTTACCGAACTGCTGAACTGTTAAACCCTAACCGTTATTTGCTTGCAACACACCAATTGTCATGAAATGTCCTGTTTCTGGATATTTGGTCTCATCCTGCAGTGACATCCATTGTTTAATAAGCCATATGTACAGCTGTATGCATTCTCAAATTGTTAAAGACTGAAACGAAATCTATATTAAAATAAACTAATAGTACAGCATCATGGCGGAATGAGATTTACAACAGCAGCAAACCTAAATATAGGTTTATTTAAAATGCCTGTAAAAGCACCATCAATCGCTGTAAATACAAATGGTCTGAGATAGCATTTCCCGTGGTCTGCAATTGCAGCATTGATCTTGGTGATAAAAAGGCTCTTATTAAAATCAATATAGTATAATAGAAGTCAAACTAGCCTAAGACCCAGAGAAAGAGAGGCCATTGGCACAGGAATAAAATACTCAACACACTCAATAAAAGAGAATTGGTTAAAAAGATCTTCAGTGACAGCTCCATTTGTTCCTTCATCCAAGCATTAATAATACAACAGACGGAACCACTGCTGGTTCCAACAGACCAAATCCTACTCTCTGATCTCCACCCACACACCAAAAACGGAGTCTTATTTGGCTCAGAGAGAGAATACTGAGCATATAACATATAGACCTTGCAGCAGCACTGCAACTATGGCTGCACAGTACTGTAATGTACCATATTTAATCTCCTTAAACGCCAATGTGTTGTCACAAATAACTGCATGTCCTGTTACAATGACGTCTCATCTGCCATAGTAACACTGGGCAAGTGTTACCCTTAAAATAGAAGGAAGATTTAAATCAACTACCAATGTTAAATTCTATGAGCATTTATGTACTCTCCAAAATGCTCTGCATTCTCTGCCTAAGCCTATTCTTGGTTTAAACTTATTTGAGAAGTTACGTCAAATACAATTACATGTTCTAATAAGAGAAAGAGAAATAGTGACATTTTAATTCAACTTAAATCTACGCATTGCTGTGATGTTTACATTGAAAGACATTTTAAAAGTTTTCTTTAAAATATAAAAATGTAATTAAATTTAAAAAAATAAAAACAAAAAAAGGACTGAGGGCAGTCTGTTGACAATGCTGTCAAATAAAGCAAACCATTTTCTAATGGAGGATTCCCTGACCTTCTTGGGTCCACTGAAGATCCTGCGATGGGTCTCTGATTGGGTTTGATTCTTCTCCAAGGCTTTACCATGTGGGGGTCGCCTGGGAGCTTCGGCCACTACTGTGAGAATGTCTTCTGGGAACTCTACAACATCTGTTGGTAGAACATACAGGATTGCCTCACAACCACAATCCATCCATAGTCAACTACAGCAGCATAACAATAGTCTGGCAAATAGCCATTTACTTATAAATAAACCTTACTGATGGAATACCTTTTTTATGAATGATATTAATATAAATGAAGGTACCAAACCAAACTGACACAAAATATGTAACAACTGGACAACTTATGTGTATCTGCGAACGTTAATTATAACACCACAGTGACAGTCAACTTGTCATACAATATTTGTCAGCTGTTTGTTTGTTGTGGACATGCACCAATCATGTGTATTTGGACATGTGTGTATTGGTATGCATATGGGTATTGATGTTAGAACTCATTTCATATATAACAAAGTCAATCACTACGGGCCATTTTCCTGATTTATTCAACTAAAAAGATCCACTGCATGATTTCTTTTTATATACATACCTATACACACACATATATAAAAGAAAGCACCAGGCTTCTAATGGTTTTTCCAATAGTTGCTAAGCAACGACAAAAAAGCAAAACTAAAACATCCCACTCGCGTCTGTTCAGCATGCTTATTTAATGCCATAGAATTGCATGGAGATCTGCATACTGGGAGGTATCTCACTCCATCCATCAAGAGACTCTATTTGTAGAACCAGTAGACCAGACCTGTACACAACTGTGACTGCGTACGTGCGTCAAGTAGAGTGTATTGTACAGGGCTTAGGCCTAGCTGATGTCATCACTCTCTGCATAACCAGATAAGGCTGTAATATTTGAATGCGAACCAAATAACTTGCTGATGTACTGGCCGCTAAGTATGACCTGGCCATGAAGGAGTCTTTTTGTGTTCCTGTGTGGGAGTGCTTGTGTGTTGTAATGTTTATAAATCACACAAGTCATTTAGTCCTGAATTATTACATGGAGGATTTAGTCTAGGAATATATCTTTTGGTGTAAGCCGGCATATACAGCGCATAAACTTTACAAATACATTTTTAAAAAGTGGTCTGAAGGACCTCACATTATCTAACATGTCTACAGTAAGATTTGGCCCCAGGTGTGACTTTATTTCTGGTTGGTTCCTGACCTACCCTCCAACTCCCAGTCAGACAGCCAAAATGTACGCAAGCCTAAGAAAACATATTTCAAATGCGGCTGAATAATATTGGGCCTTTAAACATCAGCGGCCCTATTCTGCACGTGTAAAGCACACCAACCTGGTTTGGCGCTGCTGCTCATCTGGGCGCGGGCCGAACACCTCGCTGTGTTCGGCAAGCTCTCCTTCGCTGCTCGTCCTTCTGGACTCTCCCAGCTCTCCAGTGCTTGGAAGGGATCGGGGGGGCTGTCAACCGGGGTCTCCACCACAACAACATCTGCTGAGGCAGACATCTTGGTGACGGCAGACCTCTTAGCCTTCCTCCTCTCCTTGGGGCCGTCGTCGTCGTCACTGTCGCTCATGTCGTCAAAGCCAAAGTATTTGATCTTGTAGTTGGAGCCGCTGGCTGTGTGCGCGGCTAGGCTCTCATCCTGCTGGGCCTCGCCGTCGTCGAAGCCAAACAGGTCCAGCTTACTGTCCTTCTTCGACTTGATCTGGGTCGGCCTGACCCTGGAAGGAACATAAAGCTCACATGAACACAGGCAGAGCAGACGTGCAGATAGCTGCCAGTGCTGTGTTTAGCTAACGATTAGGCAGTGGCGGCTGATGGGATATTGACAGTAATTCCATTTTATGAGCCACCGCAACTTAGCGTTGGAAATGTTTGTCATTTTTATACTAAAATAAATAAACTATGTGTATTAAATATCGTATTATGGCTTATAGTCACTAAAATACAAAAAAACGGCTTCAATTGTATTTGAAGCATGTGGCATTTCTAAGTATTTCCCATTTACAGCAACACTAGAGCGATGCTCTGTTGTTCAGGGCTAGTACCTGGGTTTGGTTACAGCTGGTTCACTCTTCTTCCTCTGCCACGCAGCCTCTCCCACCTCTGTAGCGACAACAGCTGTAGCCCCGCTTCCACTGGGGGGCGCTCCACTGCTGTTGAACTCCTCCACAACACGGTCCTGGATGGTGACGTTGCACATGGACACACAGGACGGGTGGAGGACCGTGTAGTCCCTCACTCGGCCCCGTCCAGCCCCGCCAACCTTACTGTTGACGTCGGACGAAGACTTGGCCACGCCCGCGCCAAGCGCGCCGCCACCGCTGGCGTCCGAGGCTTTGCCAGAACCCTGTTTGTTGGGCCTGCGGTACGTCCGACAGTTTGAGTTTCTAAGCAGAGAGGACGAGGTCTGGGAGTGGTCCTCCGATTCAGATGGCTCTACAGGCATGTCAGAGTCACTCCCTAAATCCTCGCTCTCACTGGGGCTCTGAAACCGCGGTGGTGACGGGGGCTTCTGCTCAATGGTCTGGCTCAGGCTGAGGCTGCGGCCCAACCCATAGCTGGCTGTAGTGCCTCCTGTTGAGGCCCATAGTGTGGAGGGAGGGTTGCGGGGCTCTTGACTCGGGGGTGGCAAGGGAGAGCCCAATCCCATAATAGCATCCCAGGAGTCATATGCAGTGTCTGCCTTGGACTCGGTCTTCAGTGTGGTGGTTTGGGCCAGGGGTTTCTTGTCGCTCTCAGAGGCATTCCTGTACCAGGAGTAGCTGTGCTGCTTCTCTGATGGTAACAAAGAGCTGTGCTGAGACTTGTCTACAGGGAGGAAAACAAGGGTTAGGTTGGTTTATGGGGTTCTCGCGTAGAAATGTGTCTAGAATCATGTTAATGTCTAGTATTAGACATTCATTGTAAAACTAAAAAGGGCTGCAACACCTTATATTTAGTTAAGGAAAACGTACATTTGCAATGTGCACGTCAGTGCCATCCACAACAATAAGGAACAACTTATAATGCATACAGTATTATGTGATTAGTGCAGCTCTCGTCTATGCCTGCATGTGAAGGTAACAATAGGGGAAAACTGAGCAAAAAGAGGAAATTGATTCACAGCATAGCATCAAAGAAATGCTGCTCACTTTGCACAAGAACTGTGGTTTCTAAACATGTAGGAATGAGAGCAAAGGCACAGCCTGAAAGTAGGCCATTTCATTACTTCAATCCTCTGCAGACATCATTTGAAAGACAATCACAAAACCCAAACATCTTGACAATGAACTTCAGCTTTGCCCTTTGACGCCACACAATAAAACAGTCTAAAAACACAAGCAGTGATGGGCTCATTTTATATTTTTCCAGATTCTGCATTGATCCCTTTAAAAAGAAACTTCCTTATCCTATTGTATACGCCAAAGACGTATACAGTTCTGCTTAATCAGATAGCCGAGCAATAGACTAACAGTACTAGAAGTACTCAATCAACATGTTTTTTACAATAGACATATCCAGAGCTTATTAAATAAATAACATCCCCATCTTCTAGGAAATAACACACTGTACTGTTAAAACAGATTAGCATACTGTACAGTATAGGCAGGCAAAAAAAGATAATGAAAACCGTGACTTGTATTCCTGTAATTCCATGTCTTCACAATGTCACAGCTCTCTTCCATCACTCTGTATGGCAGGACATTAAATGTGTGTGAATGATACATCCAAGCACACTTGCTGCCATTTTGTATAGGCCTTTGAAATTGCAAAAGTTGCTTGCGCATTCTTGAATCTAACAGCCACTTTGTCCAAGCCTACATTTCTCACTGTGATTAGAGTGGATGAAAGTGCACCTCCACCCTGCCTATCTATCTGCTTTGTTTGGATGCTGAACACAGCCAGCAATCATACATATCACACACCTGTCTGCCAGACTGAAGCACCCTGCAGCAACATAATGAAGACAGTAAAAACTAATGGCTTTATTCTGCTCCTCCCCAGTGTGTCATCTGGAAGGAGTTTCGTAGGAAGACACCTAGAAAGCTGAAGGTTTGTACTTTCTTTCAGGAACCCGAGGGAGAACAACTTAAAAACACACCAGGGAGGCTCTTGGAAGTGTTGCCTTCCATAAAACCAAGATTGATATTACATCAGTGTGGGTGTGTGAGTACCGTATACTCAGTGCCTGTCCCGAGGTGTCCATTTAAAATGTGGACGTTTTTTGAAACATGCATGACTTTCATTGGCTTTTGTAATTTGTCTAATATTATCTTCCAGTTGGAAGTATCTATCAAGAAACACAAGTATCTATCAAGTATTCTTTTAAAAAATAATTTATTCAATATGCTGATAGTGCCAATAAAAATAATCTTGCACAATTTGTCCTTTAGGACTGGGCCTTGATAATTATGGGCTACAACGTTGATTGGATAAAGCCCTTAATTGGTTAACAACTACCATTATGTACTGTAGAGTGAGGCAGTCCTTCACGAGCTGTTCAGAAACCAGCAGTGTTATTGTACAAGGATCTTTCAGGTGTTAATGTGTGTCAAGTCCACATGGAGGTTTCCACGATATTCAAATTAGCCTTATTCTTCACAGTATTTTGAGGTAGTGTTCGGGGAGTAGTGGCTCATCAAGAATGAGATTGTGGCTACACCTTGGCAATTATTAAATATTACTAATTTAGATTATAAACTTTAGAAAGTGGTATAATATCTACAATCCGGGTAGGTCTACTGGTCTGCTTAGTCATGTAAAATGATGAACTTCGTAAATTATTTTGCCTAAATGTTATCAAATTAACAAAGAGAACTGTCACTACACTAGTGTCAAGATACCATGCTTTATATTGCACAGATAAGTGAAAACTACAGGGTTAACCATATTTTTGTCAAGTCACTGACTTTTCACTATACCCTCATTGTGCAATCTTACTTTGAAAAGATGCCAAGCCACTTTTCTTCTGCCACCTACCATTTTCTATGAATAAGGTGATCTTACACAAAGGGCTTATAACTACTAAATATTCTTAGGTATTTTGGTTCTGAAAAGGTCATCTGCCTCTTTTTGTGAATTCAACACTTTTATTGTATGTCATTTATTTGAGCAGCAAACCACAATTTGAGGTCATGATTAATGTTCTGTTACCTGACTGGGCCCACCCCATGAGGCTGGTTTTACTTCCAGTATCTAGGGAGTATCCTGGCCTCTCAGCCTGGGGAGGCTCTGCAGAAGCTGGCTTGGCTGGAGAAGCCTTACTGCTGGGGTGCGTTGCACTGCGGGATGTCACGGGTTTGGATTCCTCGTCGCTGTCAAAACCAAACGGGTCCTCGGAGCTCTCATCGGAGACGCGGGGCCTCTTGTGATCCAGCACGGAGTCATTTTTTGCCGCCCCAATGCGCTTGGAGCCCACCTTGGCCTTGTAAGTGGTCTCCCCCCATTTGGTGCTGAGGGTGGCTCGCTTGTTGGACAACACCTCATCAAACTTAGATGTGCCTTCCCCTCCCTTCCGGCTGTAGGTTTTACCAAATCTGGACGTCATTGTTGCATATGGTTCATATTTTCTAGGACAGAAAACGAGAGCAAAAAAATATTTCTCATTACACTTATGATCAAAGAAGACAGCTTTTTATCATTTACATTTGACCATACATGTTATATTGTCTGTGAATGATATATGGACACATTTGTCCATATATCAAGCCCGTTGAGAGTTTGATTTGAAAGTTAAAATCAACATTTTTGAAGACCAGTATAGCTAAGATACATATTAACGGTATGGTATAATTCAAACATAAAAATATCCACCATGTGCTGTACATTGCTTAGTTCAGTTTAACGTTCATTGTATTATTCAACCACCAAACACTACAAGCACCCCCATTTGTCACTAATGTCTAAGGTCAATGATTTGAGGATAGACTTCAACACATACACATATACATATATATAAAAATATATTTTAACATAAACAACGAATACTATCGGTCTGAATTAAATTGCAAAATTGAATCGTACCAGCTCTGTAGGCTAACTTAGCCAGCTGATGTAGCATAACACAGCTAAGGTAATGTCACTCGTCAATGAATCCAGCTACAGTACGGTACTGTTAGCGTACTGTACTGTAGCGCGCTTGTGGTCAGAGGATGCTAACTTGGTATAAGAAAACTATGAAAACGAAACACAGATAACCTATAGACAAGATACTTAAAACACTTTAGAGATTTAACCATGTCCCAAAGTAATATTATTACTAACAAATCAACAACTGCTGCCATTTGTATCTAACACTGTTCTATCTAATGAATCTAACGTTGATAGCATTTAGCTAGTAGCAAGCTAGTTAGCTCATAAGAAGCCCATAACCGAGCTAGCTTAAAGCTAATTAGCAGTTTAACAATAACTAAGGTACTTTCGTTGTTTTGACCCATAACAGCACAATTAGAAACTTGTGACGATTCATAGATTAATAAGTGCTAAACACTATAAAATGAAGTCAATATTTCAACTTACATGGTTCGTTAAAAGGCCGTTCCGTACAAAACAGTCTGGAGGCGGCCGCTAAATTCACATAGAACTGGGCCTCTCTCCCTGCTTCCTCGAACAATATAAACAAGGCTAAACTGACACCGATAACGGAAAATTGGTGGCTTTCAGCCACCACGACGAGAGTCTTAGATCCAGGTTGAGGTGATCAAATATGGGTGCTGAGTTAGTCTTCCACTATATTAGTCTATTTTCAGTCTAATGCACATTCGATTGTCTCTTCTGTGTAGATACCACGAAGGCTTCCATTGGATTCCCCCCTCCTTGTAGATATCAGTGACGCGTTCAGGGTCTACTCGTACACTTTTGTCATCGTTAACGATTATTTGTTGTTGTGTGATACAGTAAATTGTAATATTATTCAAACAAATTAGTTTTCTGATCGGCATGTTTTTAGTTAGTGTATGGTAATTAGGCTATAATTGTGCAGTCGTAAAATAAAAATACAATTGATTTTCAAATTTGTATTTAATTATTACTTTTAAATACAATATAAATCTAAAATAAATTCTCTAATTAGTGACATAAATACAAGTTAAAATGTAGTCCTACATCGATTGTGACGTTTAGTGTCTCGGGAGTTTTGTTTTACACGTTTTTGAGGGTAACCCGAATGCGCCTTATAGCTGTCCAACCAGCGAGAAAGACCTTTGCGTGTTATGCTGAGGTTGCACAAATTCTCCAGTATTTATGTATGTGATAGGCTCAGAAGTAATGCCTCGTTTCCCAAGTAAGTTGGCTAGCAAACTGTCTATAAAAGCCTAGAAACGAAAACAAAATAGAATAGAACACACCCTACAGGATGTTTGTAAATTACAGATCTGGTTGCGATGTAACAATGGTTTGTTATAGTATGGTATAGGCCTACGGTACAGTACATGTGCCCATTAGCAACACATTGTTTTTTTATTTGAAAAAATACAATTTAATACGAGTGATATGTATAAGTGACACTTGTCAGCCTAGGCTACTTGTTTTATTGGCCATTTAATGTTTTAGTAATGTTATTGTAACTCATAATCGCAGAATTCAAAATTGCTAGCCTGAATCTAAACTCAGGACAAGCACGCAGGGACGGAGAAGCTGTGTAATTATTCAAGAGCACCTGGAGGATTCTGTGTCAACATCAGACAGAAGACATTTTTAGTCAACGGCTCTCTTCAACTCAACTGACTGTTAACTGGTTTGACAGTATTCTACCAATGTGCAGTCATGCCAATAATAAAGATCGGTGAATTGAGAGAACGTGATCGATGAATTGAGAGAGAGAGAGAGAGAGAGAGAGAGAGAGAGAGAGAGAGAGAGAGAGCAGTAAAATTTCATTGCGTGCGCTGTCCACAGATCGGTGCTGAAAGTACCAGCGATGGCTGTTCGTTCTCGTGTTGGAGGAGAATCGGTACTGTACAGTACATCAGCGGTATCACCAATGCCCAAACAGACTTGCCTAAGTGTAGTTGCATTTATGTTATACTAAAGGCCTACATATGTTTTAAGCCTCTTTATAGTTGATTTTTTAAAGTTCAATCAAAATAATCCTGTGACTGCAGTTACATCTTTGCTTATATTATCGTATTATTCATTATCTTACCCAATTGTAGACTAATTATTATTATTAGGCCCATGTAAGTAGTTGTTGGATGAAGTTTCCAGGTTGATAATATGTTGTTAATCACCCATTTTTCCTTGTGCCTTACACAGACTGATCTCACGAACATCAGGAGGAGACAGCCTCATAGCAGACACCTGCTGGGACAGGCCCAGTTTCTGAGATCACTGTCACCTGAGAGCAGTTTATTGACCGTTAAGGAAGGTGAGATAATTTGGATGTGTGTATGTGTGTGTGGAACTATCTGTTGCTCTGTTTCTTGTAATGTGTGCTTGTTAAGAGGACACAATAGCTTATCATATTTTGGAGAGCTACTTCTCGCTGTCTTACCAAAGGACCTAAAATGATCCCAGCCTTTGTTGACATGCACCCTGTCATGCCTGTCTGGTTTTTTGAGTAGTCAGGCCAACCTGGCAGTCAGCCTGAACTCATCAAAACTCAAAGTTTCCACAGAGCTCTAAGCCAGACAGAAATCTGTGCATGGTATTCTGCATTGGCTGTGCCAGCAACAGTTTGCTCAGCCAATACAAAAAAACACTGTTTTACTGAACGAGGAGGGGTTGCATATTCCTACAAAACAGAATGTTCTAGAGTTTAATGGTTGTGGGCCAAAGCCTCGCCAACCTGGTGTTGAGAACCTGGCAGAAATTCCCAGTGGCACCTGGAGAGTTCAGGCATCACACAGCTCCCAAGCAGAGATTGGCAGAGGAGTTGGCACGCACACTGGCAGTGCCATCCTTTTGAACAATTAGGCTTTTGACAGCCACCAGATAGAAACTGTAAGATCCACTGTGGGACACAAGAAAGACCGAAACAAAGACAGGGAGAGGTGTTGATACGAGTGACAGAGAGACGAACAAAGATAGAGTGAAGGAATAACAGCTTGGCTTCTGAGTGTGGACCATACTATATATTAACCCTTTCCATACATAACTAGCAGACAAATGTTTTCATAGCGTTTCATGTTTATTTTGTTTTTGTTGTTTATTTTAGGGTAATTTCTCTTTTTCCTCCTTTTTACATTTTCTCTTCCTTTCTTTTTTCCTTATTTAGAGCAGTGTTCAATTGGACACACTTTGTTCTGGCCTTGAGTAAAATCTAGAACTGGCTGTGCTGATGATACAGATACGTGACCATTCTGGCCTTGGTCTTAATCCCATCAATGTTTTGGTCTTGAAATTGTCTTGATTGATTTACACCCGATTTCTAAATTTTCCAGGTAACATTCCTCAGAGGTTCAGTGGGGAGACTAGGCCTGTTTCTTGTCTATATCGAAGTAGCTACCAATCAGAAGCCACAAGGCTTTCTCAACCCCAGAGCTGGTAAGATACACTCTAAACTACATTAATGGTAGATTTTCATATAACAATAATAATAATAATAATAATACACTTTATTTATATAGCACTTTTCATACAAAATGTGTAACTCAACATGGTTTACAATTTGAAGACATTTGAAAAACAAAGAATGAATGGTCAAATGAATAATAAAATAAAAAAAGGAATAAGAAACAACAGAAAACAAGATAAACGCTATAAATATGGACATTATAATCAACTAGAGAGTCGTTTTGACATTGTACCAGTAAACTACTGTATTTATTGTATTGGATTTAAAGGTGTATGCTCCTGTATTATAGTGCTCACAGAAACTAAAATGTCCACCCTAGTTCATTGTTTATATTTTGAAACTGTTGTGTGTGATTGTAAGGGGGAGGGAAGAACAGTGTGATTCTTGAGGTGCTCTATGGGGAGGAGTAGAGGAGTGTGTAACTCAGCAGAACTGAGTTCATTCATTTATTCATTTCCCTTTTTTTCAGGGTCAACACAATAAACATTGGGTCACAATAACCTGTAACAGATGTGTTGCATGTAGGGATTTTATAGTTAATGCTAATTTGCGATCCCTGTCCATGGTTAGACTTTTCAAGGGATAACACTAATTTAAAATAATCAATAATAAAACACATAGGAAGAATAAAGTACAGTAGATACACATTAAACTTTACCTTATATATACATGTGTTCCTGTCTGTGTGTCACCTCCACAGTACATGCTAATGTGAGTGTGTGCACAAGTACAGAAATCAATGATCGCATGTTTGAGTCTGTTTCAGTTGAGTTTAATTCAGAGCACAGAACTTGTGTGGGAGGAGGATGTGCATTCCATACCAAACCAAAGATGTGTTTTTATAACATCAACCACAAGGCCAATTCTGCACAAGAATGGAGAGTTGTCCCTTTAAAACAGAAAGTGATGATGGCTAGTTACAACATGCTCTCCTGTTTATTTTTAAAGCACTTCTCTTAAAACACCTACCATATACAGTGTTAATCTCCACTGGACATACTCATTTTAATACCAGACTTGGATTATATTAAAGATGCCTGTAGCCCACACAGATCTGGATAGGACTGCCTTCAGTTCATTTGCAGCCTATGACTTGTACTGTATGATGAAATGTTTTTGTTTGTTGTGACAAACGTTTGTTCTTGTGCCTAAACTGTACATGTTAGCGTATTTACACGGCACAAACAACATAACAGATCTAACTTGCAGTCTATCCTTTCCTGTTAAAACAAAGTCAACAGGAAAAGAGAGAGATGCCTACATACTACTCAGCACCTGTTAATTGTACTGTAAGCTACTTCGAGTAAAATCACCTGTTAAATAGATTGTCATTAAAAGGTGAAATGGTGAAAAATAGCAAGATCCTTGGGGTTCTCAGATTAACAGAATGGGTGGTGGTGGTGGGGCAGCATTAGTGAACCTCAGAGAGGATGACAGACACTGAGTCAGTTGGGACCTGCTCCCCTCCAACCCCCCGTTAGTCGGCCTGCAGCCAACCACATGGCCCCAGCATGCTAACAGCATGGAGCATGATGCCTGCCATCAACTGTGTGTGTGTGCGTGTGCGTGCGCGTGCCTGCCAACAATTGTGTTTATTCCTATATACAGTATATGTGTGCGTATGCCAGCGGATGCATACGGGCGTGACAAATCTCCGTGTTGGTGTGTATGTGTGCTAACAATATGAAGCATGGTTTAGGGGGCCGTATGCCATATTTGGCCATTTTGAGTGACTTTTCAATTTGGTGGTTCCTTTGTTCGGGGGACAATGGGACTGTGTGTAGCCTCAGCCTCCTGTAGAGACACGCAGATAGAAGCATGCTGAGCATTTGCTCTGCTCCATAGGAGACTATGCAGGGATGGATAGATAGATACCGTCGATGGGTGGGTGGATGGATGGATTGATATATACGGCCCAATATCTGACTGAGGCTGCATGTTGCAAAGTAATTTGAATAAAATGTTTGATTGTGTGTCTTATGTGTGTAGTGTAGAATTCCAGCTGCTGACACAAAGAGTGGTCTACAACAACAAAACAGGTATCTCACTGTCTCTCTTTTGTAATGTCCTTCTTTCTTTCTCTCTACCCGTTCATTGAGATGTTTGCTCATTACTAATTGTTCTTTTCTCACGTAATTATTTGCTTGCACTTTACGAGTACAGTATTATGTTTAACCCTTGTGACACCCTTAAAATAGTGTTGAACCACCAGGCGGCGCCATCTAATTGTGTATGATTGTAAGGTTCTTTTTATTGTCATTGCTGAGTGTATTTATTTCTTTATTCATTGTTTCTTTATGTAGTTGTATTGTTTTATGTTCCTTTTAACCCTCCCCCCTTTCAAACTCACAACTTGCTGTACCAGCAGTGCACATTATATGTCTGTGTAAGCTGTAGAATTAGGTTTAGTGCCTTCTATCTGCCACAAAGAGCTAGTGATTTGGGTCATTTTGACCCTGAGGACATCACAAGGGTAAAGAAATTAGACACTTCCAATCTTTCTTCTTTTCCCCTTCTCTCACTGTGCCTAATTATGTAGAATATAACTACATTATATATAACTACGTTTACCTGTACATTCATTTCCGTGTGTGTGTGTGTGTGTGTGTGTGTGTGTTCTGACCAGATGTGTTACTTAAGTGTCTGGGCAGTGTGTGGAGGCTCCACCCCTCCCAGGTCACCAGGTCCGGGACACTCAGCAGTCTATATAGGACCGCTTGGCAAAAGAAGAGCCAACAGTGGAAGACCGGTAGGGCCTCAGCCTTCAAACTCCTGTGTAATAACACAAAAGTGAACAATTATATGTCGACCTGACACCTCTCAGCTCAATACCTCAGTATTGCTATTTGTGCTATGTGTGTGTGTGTGTGTGTGTGTTCAGGGACAGGTGTGCCAGTCAGTAGCAGGGCAGGAAGACTGTTCACTCCCATCACCCTTAACCTGCCAGACAATGAGCCCTGCCTCAGTAAGGAAGGTATGAATGGATAACCAGCCAGCCAGATAAATACAGACGGAGTAGACAGCAGAAAGGTTATGTAACGCCTCTCCTACACAGACCTGACATTCGCTCTGAGGTGCCTGCATGACCCCGCTGCCACCACTGACCTCTGGGGAGAGGGGGTCCTGTCTGCTGCCCTACTGCTGGGCATGCCACACCTCTACCAAAGGTACCACAGTGACCGGTGGGGTGCCAGGGAGATACAGGGAAGAATGGGGGAGGCATTTAAAGAGAGGGAGAGAGAGAGGGATGAAGGAAAGAAGGGAGGGATGGGAGAGAAATGGGAGATAGACTGTCAGAGAGGAGAACGATAATGTATAATTTCCCCCTTTTGGTCACATTGAATTGAGGCCAAATTCTATTGCTTCAATCTAAACCACTGGAAAAGCTTGACTCATATCACAGTCTCTCAACATTAAACACAAAACCATTCTTGGAAGTGTCATAATTAAATGTGCGTGTGTGTGTTTGTGTGTGTGTGTGTGTGTGTGTGTGTGTGTGTGTATGTGTGTGTGTTTCTGCCTGCTGTGTTTTTTTGTGTGTGTTTTGATTAACAGGTGTATATCAGAAATGACTGACAGGGTCAGTACCCATAATGTGTGTGATTTCCATAGAGTCTCTTGCAAGGTGTGGCACACGTGTAAACACACACACAAACATGCATTTATATAACCAAAGCAGGACATGGCATGTTTAAACTAGAATGTGTTTAACGTTTTGTGTCTTTGTGTGTGTTTTTTCTGCAGTATAATGAGGCTGGTCTCAAAGCTGTATGTGAGCGCTGGCTGGAATTGTACATGGTCATAAAGCTCTCCTGGTCCTTCTACCTCAGAGAGCTGCCTTTTGAGCTGCTTTACAAGACCCTGACATCCCCAAGGTTCTCTCCCTCTCCCTCTCTCTACATTTGCCTACTGAATGTTGTATTTTCCTGATCTGTCTTCAGAAAACAAACATGTATGGAGCAGTGGGTTTGTTCACAATACATTTGACCTAGCGTGGGTGTATATTTTCAGCCACTAGAGGGCAACAATAAAATGTGATTATTTTGGGTTTCTTCCTCTCACATTACCTTATAAAGATGTGCTTTCTTCAATAACTTTCTTAGCATAACAACTTAAATGAGCCTTCCCCTCCATCATACTTCCCTGCCACATCGCCCCAACCCCACCTCTCTCTACCTTCACTGCCCACCCCAGTCCCTAAATCTTAATGGCTTAAACAAGGTGGTTAGCCTGGGTCTTCTCTCCTTTCTCTGCAGGCTGTACTCAGGCAGTGAGTTCCAGCTGGTGCAGATGGTTCTGTATTGGGTCTACTTCCAGCTGAACCCCACAGACAAGTCACCGCCTTCATGGACAACGACTGTCAAGTACTTTTCCAGGTGACTGTGGCGTGCGTCTACAGATGAATGACTGGATCATTGTGGTGGGGGGGAGAGGACAGGACTGCATTATAGAATACAGGCTGGAAATATCTATTTAATTGTGAATTTTAATAGATATTTCCAGTGAGTCAACTAGATACATTTCCTTCACTTCTTCACACTTATTTCGTCTTATATTTCTATTCAGTACAGGGCAATATACCGGTAAACATGGTTCAGCACACTAAATGACTTTACTACTTTCTCTCTCTCTCTCTCTCTCTCTCTCTCTCTCTCTCTCTCTCTCTCTCTATAAATA
>JAODUG010024718.1:0-12450 GCA_027564795.1 Aphredoderus sayanus
ACCCAGTGCACTATTTATTTTGTGCCTGCAAACCACAACACGAACATATGACATTCAGCGGTATTACCTTCGTTGAAACTGTTTTTTTTTTGCAGTGTGTACCTTTTATTTCATTTTGCTCGGTGTCATCTTTATTGAAGCCAAAATGTGTCCAAACCACGGACACTGCATTTGCTTTGGGTGCAAGCTGCTCCATTTGCTCAGTTGACTCGGTGTGTTCTGTTCATGTTGCTATCATGTCACGGACAGGACAGGGTCACGTGACTACACATGCCGTATTGTTTTTATAGGGAAAGTAGGCTATTAACTGAAAAACCAAAATAACCAAACAGGGAAAATTACGTCGTTTTGATGTTATGATTTTCGGTTTCGATTACTTTTCGGTGAATCGCCCAGCCCTAGCAATGTGACAGTTAAGGCAGCGCATCACACATTGCTGAAATGAATAAAAGCCAACCAATAAGTAACTGTAAGGCAGTACCTTAAATACACCACTAGGTGGTGATTTATTGCTGTATGTCTATCAGTGTGGACATAAATTTTTGTTCCTCGCGGGATTCCGTAGTTATATTTCATTTAGCGTAAGGCGCCATGATTTTCTTTAGTTTACTTTCATTGATTCCGCAGGTAAGCGGTGTATATGGCGACCTACATTATAATAAAAATATCTTTATAATGACCACCCATCCATTAGATATAAGATAACGTTGTGGTATTTTGTGCTGAGTGTTGGATAGTCAATGATGCTACGTAACGAGCCTAAAGCGGCCAAGACTGTTTTTGCTAAGATGTATTTTTGTGTTGTTTTGGTTTTATTTGTATTGATCCAAAAGTTGAGTTTACTTTCATTGATCTCGCAGACTGTATGCCTGCTGTGCGAGTTGGGATTAAAGCAACCAAGCGGTAAACACCACATCCTGAACCCCTTGTGTCCGGCGTGTCTGTCTCCGCACCCACCATCAACAATTAAATTAAACACAACGCAGCTTAATGGGGTGGGTTGATAGGCACGCGAAGTCGATGGGCATGCAGAGGGATTGGATTACATCTTTGGTGCCGTGACCCAGATGTGGTGCTCTTGAGACCGAAGTGGAAGGGACTCATAGAGGACTCTGTGTGGAGTATTTCGTTTCTCGAACCCCAGCAGGATTTGCAATTCTGCAATAGGACACCATCATATGCTTTTGTAAAAATAATAAAATAATAAAATAAAAACTTCTATGGTGAATGAGGTTTTTTTTGTCGAGTTACAGTAAATGCAAAGGGGATGAATAATTTTAATATATGGTCCTAATGTAACAATATTGTATTTTAAGTTGTCTGTGCTGTATTGCTGTAAGAACTGAAGTTATTGTTTTATTTTAGGGGGGGTGGGGGGGGGGGCAGACTGGTTCCCAATGTATGTCAATTTGGATAGAATATATCATCATAGGAGACACAACCACTATTCACATACTCTTTACTTCATACAACACTAACACACAATCACATGTGTGTTGCTCACATCCTGAATAAAATGTTTTCCCAACCTCCATTAAAGCAGCAAGGTTCTTACACGGTGAAGCCGGGTCTCCAACTCCCCTCTGTGGCGGCGACAAATCACAACCATGATTCCCCAAAACAGATGCAGACCCACACCTGGTGTGCGTGTGAGCCTACACCACCTCCCTTGGAACGACTAACCCCGCCCCCACCAAGGCAGTCACCCTATGTGGACCAAAATAATACCCCAGCCCATGCACCCCTGTTTCCAGGCTCTGGGGCTTTGAGGAAGACACCCTCCTGTGTTAACATCAGCCCAGGTAAAAGACCAGGATCCCAGACAAATAGGTTGTCCAGTGCAACCCCTTAAGTAGACAACCGTTTCCCAGTTTAGTATATATGGGCCCACAGCTTACTTGCCTCCTCATACATTCCCACGCCACATAATGTCGAGGATGCAAGCTGGACACCCAGTCGCCACGCTTTACCAAAACCAGCTTGTTAAGCGTAGCCCCCATATCTTCAACAGCTACTCACATTCCACCCCCCTAACCCAAGTCCCCATGTCCAGTTTCCTAACTCTAACATCAGCACATGTTATGAACAACCCTACTCTCCCAGAAAGTTCTGAACATTGTGTGGTCCCCCAGATGTATATCGCACACTCCACAGATCCTGGCCCTCCGGGCGCTGTCCGTGCGGATCCAGTCCCCTTTCCCCATCGGCTATCAACACAGGGGCTTCTCATCTGACAACATACGCCCCTTGCGATATGACACAGAGGTTTGGCTACCACTCCTGATCTCACTCCTGGTTTTCTATATTCACGGACGCTGAGTTCAGACCCTTCTGCTGTCATGAATCCTGGTGAGCTTCCCCAAACTTTGCCCCCACCACAGTTTCCCACCCTAGATGAGCACCCACCTCTGTCCATCCCACCACCTGGAACTCCTGCCAGAGCAATAGTCAGACAGTCTTCGACTGGCAGCCTGTGGGGGCTTCATGCAGACGCACCAGGTAAAGAATGTCCAAGTATTCACTGGAAATCCTGACAGCAAGATGTTGGTGGAGGACTGGATTCACGACATGCAGTATCTACTGGAAGCAATAAATCTCCGCTTTTCCACGGTTGTACGGCCATAAAGCTGATACTAAACTTACCACCTCATGACCAGACTCCTGAGAAAGCATTCGAGGAACTGAGGTCAGAGTACAGCGATACACGAGGCTCTCTAGACCCATTAGCCGATTTCTATGAGTGTAGTCAGAAGTCAGGGGAGTCTGCCTGCTCTTGCGCTATAGTGTTGGAGGCCACACTGCGGGCTGTGGAGGAAAATCAAAGAGGGGGCTCACCGATGAAGAGGTGTATGGGAAGATTGCACCAATGAAGCCCAGGCTCTTGAGCTTCCGGGAGCTGCAAGCAGAGCTCAGGGACCTTGCAAGAGAAACTAAAAGATTTAAGCCCCACCAGAAAAGGAAATCGTATGCACAGGTGCATTTCACACCTGAGTGTAGTGCAAACGTGAGGACGGAGAGAACAAAGCACCATGCTGAATTATCAGAGTTGATGGAGATAGTAAAACTATTAGCTCTTAATCAAGAGCAACAGATGGCCAAGCTGTCCCACCTGGAGTCAAGACTAACTTCTACACCCCCAGGTCCTCCAACAGCCCCACCACTGTGGCAAAATACAGTCCAGAGTTCAAGTGTGATATGTTACCGATGTGGAAAGCAAGGACACATAGCCCGTGTCTGTGTTCACAGATCCTAACCAGACCTGGCTGGGATTGGGGGGCCAATCCCAGCCTACAGATGGAAATGCACATCACCCCGCGCAGTCTTTAAACGCCTAGGGCCCATGGTAGTTGGGGAAACCATGAGCAAGCATCAAGGACCCCACCTACAGGTGAAGATGGATGCTGGAGGAAATAAGACCCCCTTGGTTGGTCCCAGGAATGAGGGGGAAGTGGAAGTCAGCAGCATGAAATGCAAGGCTCTAATCGACTCTGGTTCGCAAATATCCAGTATCACGTACAGCTACTGGCGAAGCCACCCAGGCCTGCAGAAGCAGAAGTTACAGTCTTCCAAAATACCAATAGAGGGTGCAGCAGGGCAGACCGTGCCCTACTATGGTGTCCTACATGTCGAACTGAAAGTGCTGGGGAAAGAGTATAAGGCTGTAACAACTTTTGTAGTGCCTGACTCTGACTACCGCGCATCAGTCGGCTGGTTGGAACCAATGTCATGTTTGGAAATATTATAAATGTATTAATTATCATAAAGGTAACATAACACCTTGTGTCTACAGGATGCATAATGCTTAGTGGTGCCCCTTTTATCCATATAATTATGAATTATGAAATATGAATTATGAAAAAAAAGAAAATCCAAAAACCCAAAATTCGTAGGTAGGATCATCCCACTACACATGCAAGAGTAGGATCAGGAAATTGTAGTTGAAGCGATAAGAATGAAGCATTATCATTAACAGGGAGTATAGTGTGTGTGAAAAGCCATGATGATGATTAATTAAATTGAATGTGGATGATAATAAGATAGTCATACTTATTATGTATGGATTATCCAAATGTTACTATCTGTGTAACTATCTCTCCACTACAATAACTGTTTGGTGCAGCTGTCCATTGAGCATGTAGTTTTAATGTGATAGGTGCAACAGGTTAAACTCCCCAAACAAACAACATAACAAGCATAGGCCTACCATTGATTGAATTGCCTAATTACGTACAAAGGTATATTACTCCTATCTGAATTAATATAAAACAATAAAGATAATCTACAAATTGGTATGAACTTAATAGTTAGTTAAAAATTAAATAGACATATTTCAATATAATTTATTTAAATAGACAATATACAGCTCCATGTATTAAAGTGGACACGGTCCAGGAATCATGTACAGAAGGGACAGCTGGTATGGTGGGATAGGTGTGATGTTTCACTAACCAGACATAGGTATTCACAAGTATGTAGCCTATTATTTCATGAATGATGGTTATTTTATAGCCTACTAAATCATTCTTCTCCAATTTGCAACAACTGATAATTTAATTGTTATGGGGCAGCAAAACACCACACTGTGCACAACATTAATAAGCTGCTGCAACATTAATAACACTGAGATTGAGCACCCTTTCTGGGACCTAATGGAAACGTGCACTTCACATTTCTTCCTTCAACTAATCATAAGCTCTCAGCTTCCCAGTACCCCCATCATATTTCCAAGAATCTCTGCACAGTTCCTCAATTCTGGCTCCAATCTTGAATTACCACTCCTTTGTACCATCATGCACTGATTCTGCCTTTCGCAGATGGTTTACTGAAGGCATCATCACCAACAGTGACCTCTACATAAATTAATACTTTGTCTCATACTCTGAACTTTAGGCCAAATACAACATTCCAAAATCTTATCTCTTTGGTTTCTTCCAGGTGAGGCACTTTGTGCAAAGACATTTCCCTCAGTTCCCCAGCCACCCACCTGAATCAGTATGGGGTAATGGGGTAAGATACTCGGCTCAGTCCACTTTCCATTAATTTGTGCTAAACACTGTCTGGTACTATGCAAGGTGCTTTTCTGGGCTCACTTGACTAATGCCAGATTGGCCAAGATCTTTGCAGATAGATGTAATTCCTGTAACCGATGGATGGGCCCCAGCTGACCATCTGCATATGTTCTGGTCCAACATTTGCAGAGTTCTGGGCAGAAATATCTGATACTTTTAACAACGTTTTTGATTTAAATATGGACATGGATCCTCTTACTGCCTTTTTAGAACCCTCACTTTAGGTAAAGTGAGTAGATGTCTGTCTCAGTAAATTTAAAGATTGTTTACAAATTTTGAATATGTCACATATAATGCATTCCAGGAAGTTAAACTATAAGGATTATACTTTGGTAAGAACACAGTAAGAACAGTTTGGTAAGAAAAGTTGAGCACAGACTCGAAACCACGATCCCTTGTGTTGGCCAATCTGCCACCGGTGATAGAGAGTGGAAGGAGTTGCTTGAGTTTCTTGTGAGTTTATAGCCAGCTAACAGCTAGCCAGTACATTTTTTTAATGATTTTGTTTATTTAATTTGTATATGTCTTTTTTTTATTGTATATTGTTTTTTAGTTTTTCTATGTATTAATGTTTCTTTTAATTATTTTCAGTTTTTATGTATTGTTATATATGTTTTATATATTTTTTATGTATTTAACCCTCGTAATGTACTCAGAAATATAGTACTTGGCCACACGGCGGCGCCATCTGATTGTGTATGATTTGTGTTTTTCAATTGGCATTGCTGTGTGTATTTATTTATTATTTATTTATGTATTTGTGTTGTTTTTCCTCTTCCTTCTACCCATCCTATTGTCCTTGGGTTTCAAACACACACCTTGTTGTGTCAGCAGGCCACGTGTAAGCTGTAGAATTAGGTTTAGTGCCTTCTATCTGCCACGAGCTAGTGATTTGGGTCATTTTGACCCAGAGGACATTACGAGGTTATTGTGCGGTACGTAGCACCAGAGGTAGGCTACTAAGCCTAGTACATACTATCATACTCATCTTGTGCTGTATGGTCTACAACTGAAACAACATACAGAAACAAATCATATAGCGATATGAACGTTGTGAAGTTGTTTTGTTTTTCCCCCAACGAGGTTGAAGAAAACAAACAGTCCAGTGGGCCAATGCCCATTGGTGCTCACTGAGGGTAATTTAGCCTTACATTACCACATTTTCCTTCTGCTTCACTAGCAGCAGTGGCAGCACACAACAATTGAGAGTCGAAGACAGGGAATATACATTGCAGATTATTTATCATTGAAAAACGTTGCGTATGAAATTCTTAATCTGATAAATACAGGCTCGTTTGTTTTCATCTGAACAACAAAATAAGATGTTTACCCTTTCCCCATCACAGCCACAAAACATTGAATAGATATTTTCATTAAAAAAAGTACAAACAACTTCCCGAGCTATATTTGCATATTCAAAAAATATTAAATAAAATTATAACTTAAATCAAATGGCAAATACTTCCACACAAAGTCATTAGACTCACACTTAACATATTTTACTTACAAAGCTGCTATGTACAAGCATCCCACATCAGAATTGCAAGTCTGCAACACACATTCAGTCCTAGATGTAGCTCTTTCAGTATAAACATGGAACAAACTGAAATTAAATAGTCCAGACTAAGTGCTAATAGCTGTGTTGGGGTGGGGGAAGATAATCGGGCCCAGTTTTCCTTGAGTAACTTGTCCATCTGTGAGTGGGGCCAGCAATCAATAAATGAAAAATAATGGAAAATATATTTAGGGATAGGATATAAAAAGCTGACTTGTTACAGCTACAGGTCTGCTGACAAATTAAAAATGCCCTGAAAAAAAGGTTAGGAACTTCTACTCTCACTTGGTGTAAAAGATTGACAGTAATATTGTGCATTATTGATCAGGGATAAACATGTTACATTATTTCAGTATACAGGCCTTTCTATATCCCAATAAATTCACACAAAAAAAAAAGAATCTACACCCCAATGTCCTGGGAACACTAATAGCATCATCATCATCATTAAATGATGTCTAATTAAATGATCCAAGACTGTTTGTTTATTTTTTTTATGTTAGCTGTTGTACCCAAAATCTGTGCCATATTTGAATGTAAATATCACAATTCATAATTCACAATGCAGTCTAACTAGCTCCCATACATTTAGCCTTGCTTATGTCTGGCCTATCTCTACAGCTACTAGTTGCTTTTCTCTGTATCTCTGCAAAATGCATTACTATTTTCCCCCCCATCTAATTTGATAAAACATGCATCGATTTTTCAAGAGAGTTTATGCTTATTTATACCATATTTAAATGGCATAAAAGAAGTGGGTTGTGGCAACAAAAAAATACATTTAGTTGTGGCTTCAGATTGAAAATCATCATGTTTCTGTGGTTACATTGAGTTAAATCAACAAAAAGTGAACTGAGAGACTGATGCCGGATTTGCAACTGACAGAAAGTTGGGAGTGGACCAAGACAGAAGTGCAGAGGTAAAGTTCAGCCACCAGCGCTTTCATGACGCATTTTCTGGCACGTTCTAGAAATTGGCTGTCCTGCATTCACACACACATGCGCACTCACATGCATACATAAGATGTCCATCTGGACTATGAGTCTTTGAGCATGTTGATGCGTGCAAAGATCTTGAGTGCAGGTCCTAGTTTAATGTTCATGGTGCTCATGAGGTGGTCTTCCTTTAGCAAGAGCAAGGCCTGTCCATCAATCTCCTGAGAGCGGAACTCATCTGCTATCTCCTGGCAACCTGCCACAGAGCAAATTATGAAGTGATCAAAATCACACAAGCCAACTTTGTTCAAATCAAGAACAGGTTAAAAAGAAGACCAGTGAAACATACTTGCACTTGAATCAAATAATGACTTGCAGCTTGTCAGAGTAAAGTAACCAACTATGGCTATTACATACAGTATTTTTATTGTTACCCTCTTGGCCAGCAAAAATAAAATAAAAATATGCATGGAGGAGTATATATATATATATATGGCTCGCATATTTCAAAACATGCTGGTTAAGCTGACCTGGCAGGGAACGGATGAACTCATAAACCTCCTCCACATTCCATTTAGTGGGGTCGTTGCACTCAAAGTGCTGGGACAGGTTGGCTGGGACATCTCTGCCCCCACAGGCCTCCTGGTCAGATGCCCTGCTGGCCTGGCGGTGGACGGGGACCTGGGTCGCAGTTGGACCAGGGGCAAGGGGCCCCGAGCTGGCTGCTGACAGCGGAGACGGGGGTTCCTCGTAGCTGGACATGTCTGAACACGGGCTGGATTCTCCCTGACTGGGCTGCGAGGGGTGGGGGGAGGACAGCGATCCGCCCTGGGGTTGGGCCTGAGGCAGAGGGGACAGCTTCTGAAATGTATGGAATCAAAAGAGAGTGTTAGCCAGGACAGCCAGCCAATCAGCTTCAAAGTATTTCTAGACATGGCACTGAAAGACTTGTGCATATGCTCTTAATTATAGTCCACAATATGATACTGTACATATTGGTACTTTTGTGTGAAAAGAATAGCAAAACGCAATTGTTTAACCCTCATGATGTCATCCGGGTCAAAATGACCCAAATCACTAGCTCCTTGTGGCAGATAGAAGGCGCTAAACCTAATTGTACAGCTTACACAGACATATGATATGCCAAAAACAACAAAAACAAATAATTAAGAAATAAATGCACAGCAATGACAATTAAAAAACACAAAAATCATACACAATCGATGGCGCCCTCTGGTGGCAGAATTCCATATAATTAAGGACATCATGAGGGTTAATAAGTGCCACTTCATTGATCAGTTGATGTGTACGTGTCACTCACAATGTGCATTTCTGGGGTTTCCATACCTGTTTTTTAGCCTCTACAGTGGGACGACTCTGTGACCTTCTGCGCCAGCGGTTGTTTGACTTACTCCTCTCTGGACGGAACAGACCCATGCGCTTTGTACATCCCACATTGTACCTGCACAACAGGACAAACAACTTGATTTTGTAATGCCTCCCTCCTGACATTTCAATTCTGCTTTCTTTTAAGTGACCTGGGATATGAAAAGGGTCACATTACCTCTTGGCACACACCACAGAACAAAATCGCTTAGAGCCCTTGAAGGTATAGGCAAAGTCAACCCAGCCACAGTATTCACAGGTCAGCTTGGGCTCCTCCTCTTCATCTTTTTCATCTGGAGAGGAAATAACACAGAATATGAACATGGTTTCTTTACATTTAAGAAAAAAAAAAAAAACTGTTTAAGAAGAAATTAGAAACCTAAACAAAGACTTTATACATATTTATGTCAAAGTCCTTATTTTCAAATATTGCATGTGTTATAATAATAATAATAATAATAATAATAACAACAATTTCTACCAGGCTGGTTCAGGTCTTCGGGCTCAGAGTCAGTGGTGTTGGCTGGGTTGCTGACAGGGGTCTTGTCAGGGTCTGACGAGAGCTGATGATCCAACTTCTTCGGGCTGTCAATCAGAATAGGCAGGCGCTCCACCTGATGTAAAGCAGAACTTCATGACCATCTTGCAGATGTAAATCTATGTTCTTGACTAATGCTCCATCTTGCATTAAAAAGGGAGAACAGTAAAGGTAGACATGAAATTGTGCATACAGATGTGATTAAAGATAGTTTCAGCTTGTTCATTTTGGAAAAAGCATAAGGACAGCATGCATGTAAGTATTTACAGCACATGTCCAGTAGGAGGCAGTAAGGCCTAAAATAAGACAGGAAATTACAAATACAACCTCAAGTTTAGTCTATTCATGTTGTTTAGTGTCACCAAATGCCATTGAAGCCATCCTTTCCCCTCATTCTCTTAGTTCATTCAATAAGCTAGGAATGCAGGCCACAACGCACACCAAACCAAATACACATTACAGTAACTAATATGGAAATATGACTGACCACAGTATTCCACATGAAAGCAATGATCCCCTCCCTTAGGGTGGTGAATGTTTCTCTTTTATGAAAGACAAAACTTTTTAAAAGTATGTCTTGACTTTTGTCTGTGGGCAACATGCTGTTTGTACTAGTTACAGTGCATTTCCCACCACAGCATCTACCTGTATAGGGATCATTACCATATTTTATAAAAAGAAAAAAAAAAGCTTCGCAATAGCAGCCTGGCTGTAACAACAAACAGTGGCAGTGTATCGATGGCTGTTTGCATGCTGAAAGGTACAGTTTCCCAGCGGCTCGTACACTGGAGGGCGTCCCAGTTTTGTTTACTAGCAACTGCTGCTAGGAAAGCGATTTCGAAGAAAGGGACACTTACACACACAGGGAATGGCTCGGCACCCTCTTGGATTACAAAGCCTTCGATGACATGTGTGAGGACCTGCGGTTTGACAATGGCCTGGGGCGGTTTATTCTCTCCGTTATGGGGCGTGCTGCCAGTCACGTTGGGTGCCTCGCTCTCATTCCCCGAAGTCATGGCTGGAGGTGGGGTCCCAGGTGCGGGGCTCTGCCTCTTGGCGGAGGCTCCTGCTATAGAAACACGTGCATACTTTATAACCAAATTTGATATGATGGAGCAATCACAATTTAAGTAGACCAACAAGTTATACAAGAAGTCTGTTTATCACGTAATTGACAACTAGGCTACTGCAAACCAACCAAATGTGCACCGAGGTCCACTACCCACGCAATAACTACTAGCCTACACAGTGCTACATTATCCACCGGCAATACAATGTGTTTGCACACGAGCATTGCTCAATGCTCACACAATCGTGAACAATGCTGCATTTTGAGAAAGCGAAAGTAAGTTGTACGCTGGCTATAGTAAATTATGCGATTTAAAAATTAAAACAAATTCTTACCAGTCAAAGTCCCGTTTTTTTTAAGGACAAAACATGTATTCCTTATTACCGCGTTTGTACCACGTACTACTACACACACTAAAACACACACGGACTACTGTTTCTCCAGTGTATTCACATTGACCGGACGCTGTCGCTAAGCTGCCCCACTAACCAGTGGCGCTGGCTAGCGAGTGCTACTACTGCTCGGCCACTCGCAAGACAGTATGAAACGCTTTACCGAGGCGCCGCCTACACTTTTTCCACCCACAACAAGGATCATCATTCCTCAGAGCTACTGATACCCAGCTGGGGTGGCTGGCCTGCAAGCATTTAAAAACCTCCCAGATGATGGCTACACACGAATAATCATGTAACACAGGCTGTAATCCCTGAAGACAATAATGACCATTATATGGAAAGTCATGGGAAGACGTTTCGATAAACTGGAAAATGCTTATACAGTACACATGATACCAGTAGACAATTGGATATTGCAGGTTGGAACAGTAATCTTCATGCTGTGGTTGTAAAGGAAAATAATGGAATGAAATCTGATGCATAAAGTGAGAGCACAATGACCTAAACGGCTGCTGGTCTGTTTTTAGACCAACAAGAACTCAGGGTGTCTTTTAGTGCCAGTGGTAACTGACTCCAGTCAATAAAACTGCGGGTAAAACCTGGCTGTGGTTTATTTCCTGTCTACTCCACTAGCCACCTTGACAGGTAACATTGTTATATATATAGTGTACAGCCAGCGGCTGAAAACAAAGTTTCCTGTCCTGGTGGCAAGCGGTATCTCCATTATCGATTACACAAAAGGTAACTGGCCATAAATGGCACTCTGGCCTTGCTCACATTTTCATTTCACAAGAAACAGTGTCCTGTAGTTTGTTTTAACTTTTGCGGGCAAGCTACCAAGAAAACATGAATTCACAAAATGTGACAATGTGAAATAAAGGAGTCAGTACTCAAAGCCATTACATGATCATGTAGACTATATACTCCCTTTATGTTAATGTTTACTAAGCCTATGCCACACTAGGAATCCAGCCTTCACGCTTATCAAAACAAGCCGTCTACCAAATGTGCATGATAAGCAAAAATATTCTACTGATTCTGCACATTTTGTTGGGCAATCCTATTGACACACACACACACACACACACACTACTAAAAGCTTCTAAACTGGATTAAATATTTGAAACTGTTGTTGGTTGGTTGTACATCCTCATTCCACATCCTGTAAGATGTTCTTTGTTCCAGAAGTTCTATACATTTCAGTTGTTTGAGACATTCTACTCCTCAAAACAGCCAATGTGCCATGTCGATGAAAAATGTTCTAAAAACGGAATTATGGGCTTATCTGCACAGCTAAGGCAGCCTGGGTAAGAGCTTCAAGCTAAATGTAAATTAAAACATGTTGAGGCAACAGTCTTTTCCCATGAGGACTAGTACCACGCAAGAAAAACAATACGTCACTCACTTCCAGTGGCAGGAAGCCTTTGAGCTTTATTTGTGTAAAACAACACTTATGTAGGAAAAACGCAAATGTTTTGGCCTGCTAACACCCACACACACACA
>JAODUG010024727.1:0-20414 GCA_027564795.1 Aphredoderus sayanus
AGAGAGAGAGAGAAAGAGACAGAGAGAGAGAGAGAGAGAGAGAGAGAGAGAGAGAGAGAGAGAGAGAGAGAGAGAGGTGGGGGGACACATGGAGGAAGGCAGACAGATAGAGAGACTGTGATAAAGCCGGGAAGGGAGAGAAAGAAAGGGGCTGAATGTGTGGCTCATTAACCCAGGGTGTTGGAGGAAAAGAAGGGAGGCGACACTCACTTTCAAATGAGCCGTCATAATGCAGACAATGACCCACCGGACGAAGGCGCGCGGGGGGGTGCTGATCATTAAAGAACAACTTGGACGGGAGGGAAATAATAGAGCCGAGGTGCAGGGAACACTGAAGAAGCCACGTGTCAAATGCACGTTACATTATATTTTTTATGACAAATATATTTCATCTCACACTGTTATCAATGTTAGACACTGGCGTGAAAATGACATGGCTGTCAAGAGAAATTAATATGCTCGGGGTCAGTATCATATATTGCCACAGGACACATTAAAGTGAAGACAAAGGGAAAATACATTTTAATTTCCACGGTTGCTGGACAATGCCGTCAGTTTCAGAATCACAGGCATTCCCTTTTTTAACCCACATACAGTACATGTGCTCCCCTTATCCCCCCAACATATAACCTCAGCCCTAGACGCATGGCTGGAGTCTGAGATGTCTCACAAGTGATTCCTTTTTAAGAAGCCAGTGGGAGATGAGCAGGGATCAACCTGCACACCCAACAACCAGCCCTAAGGCTGCAGTGCTGCAGATATACGGTATAGGCTCATAGATGAAGAGGGCCTGGGAGGAAGTACACATTTACATAGCATACTGTGCTGTGCTGGAGATGATCTGATTCCCAGTGTCACAGAGAATCAACCAAGCTTTATAGGTATTGTTTTTCCCCATCTTTCCTCTCCATCTTTGTTTGTGTTAAACTGTCAGGACATTGTCTGTCCTGCTTTATATTTTTCCCTTTTCTGCACTGTCGAAAGTTAATTTTGCATCTCAGGCGAGGAGATGTTTATGAGCGATAGTGTACTTGTGTTTCCAGGGCGAATGATTATGTAACAGCTGATAAGAGTACTGCGGTAATTAAAATGAATGTGATTTTCTGTGTTTTCGAGAAAAAGAGACCCAGCGACAAAGCAGTTAGAGGACAATCTGGTTCTGCTAAAACAGCTTCATCTACATGTTTACTGTATATGTCTAAATATTCCATCTGTTCTCTTATCTTATCATCCATCCGCAAATCTGCCCTGCAACCTCAACTAAGTGAAACTGTTGAAGAAATGTCCTCTATTGGGACCAGTTCCTTTTCAGTGGCCCTACTGACCAATAAACAAGGCAGTAAATACTCACATTTCATGTTTGTCTGTTGCCATTATGCTTGCAACATTTTGTCTAAGCTTTGCTGTAAAATATCAATTATTTTACACTAATCATATATGACATGATAGAAAACATAAATCTAGAACATAAATGTTGTAGAAGCAGTTTGTTAAGATAGCCGTAATGCTTAATGGTTATAAATAAAAGGTGAAATATATTTGTGCATATACTTATTTCATATACTGTACTGCACATGAATAATGTTTCCATCTGGTATATGTCTATCACACACTTTTCTTTTTCCAAAATGTATTATATAACTTAAACTGCTGTCATGAGCAATAATCCATATAATTATCATCACCTTGAAATCAAGACCATTGTGTTACAACTGGAGGATAGTACACAAATTCACACAGCATTTGAGAAACACAAATATGCAAACATATGCATGGCTTCTACATGTATATCAGCCTAAACCCAAATGCAGTCCCAGATGTACACACATACACACACACAGGAATCTTACATTTAAATCAGGTATCTTAAATAAAATCGGATCTAAACCATCTCATATAATGAACAGCAACCCATACATTAAATTACATTAAATGAGCATAGACATGTATAACAGAGACTAAATATATGTATTTTGTATAGTTTTGTGTCCAGTACTTACTCAGTGTCAGAGTGATATGTAAAACACTCGGGCAGGTAGAGCTCGACTAAATCCATGTGCTCTCTGCCACCATGCTCTGAAAAGGAGAAAAATTAACTGCCTGTCTGTGCTAGAGCTCTCTCAACCTTGTCTTTGTGTCTTTATGAACTGCCTGTCTCAGTCTCCATCTATTGCACTCTTAACTGCTGTCTCTCTCTTTCTCACCCACTCACTCTCATTGTTTCTCTGTCTGTCACTCACACTTCTTAGTAACAGCCCCGAGCAACTGTCTGTGAAGTCCTGAGTGTTGTGACTAACTGGCTCTGTGAGAGGCTCTGCTGGCTAAGCTGGCCCTCATGAATACACAGCCCGACGATTTGAATGGCCCTCCCACCAGAACTCAGAGCTGCTACTTAATTGGCTCCCCTCCGAGCCAATCAGAGTGAGCCTGTCTCCGGGCGCAGGTGGCTATGGCAAGATGACGGGAGAGAGAGAGGGTGTAGGGTACAGCTTCTAGATGTCACACAATACTTTATATGGGACAGTGAAAGCATATTTAATCCTTGTAATTACAAAACACTAATTCTGTTGAGGTAAATAATTTTAAGTACTAGCTAGAGCTTATAGAAATTTTTTTTAACATTAATATCTTTAGACTGATTGTCTCCACACTGGCATGCTTCATATTTACAGTACAGATTGACTTGCATGTCCTAGCTGGTGATTAGCACACACACCACAGTACATAGGTATGCATGCATGCATAAAAACTAAAGCCATACACACAGAGACAATCGACTTACTGCAGGTGTGCCAGGAGGGCACACCTGCATCTCATAATCTCATAATCTGCTATAGGGCATGCCTATGTGACCCGTTCACCTCTGAGTGACACACACTCACACATTCACACAAATGAAATCTCCAGTTGTGAACACAAAGACAAAGTATGCCGTGGAATGAATCAAAGCTATCTTAACTATCAACAAATAATCAAAGTAATCACATTCAACACTATTTTAATCAATCAGCATGATGTTTCTTGTTCACTCATTTTTACACAGGTAGATATTTGTTGGTGTTCTGAGTTTTAGCTACTAGTCCTTTTTAATGATTTAAAAAAATGAAATGAAGCTTAAACAATCACAAATAAATTATTACATATACAAATACATGTTTCCCTCTCGATTTCTCTGAGTTCTGAGAACACAGTTATAGACGGGTCTTACATAATCTATGATCACTCCATCCTAATCCATTTACAGAGACAGATTCTCCCGTGATCGGTCAGCAGGGATTTCACAGCAAGTTCCTCTTTGTAAAGGATTACTGGAGGCACACACACACACTGGCAAGAGCCCACGCAGCAGCAGTGCATACATGGGGGACAGGGCCACATATGCACTGGCACAGTTTCAAACGCGAGCATGCCCACCAACACAGAATAGAATCATCTATATTGAGATTTAAAGTTGAACTGAAGTAAAAACTAAATTGCATGCCATTTATAACATTAAAATGACATATCGTTTGTTTACAACAATACCTGTAAACAAATAAACAACATTTCTATGCATGTATTACCATAATAAATTAGAAATGGTTAATGTAAAATGTGGCTACGGTAGGGTCAGGGTTCATAATTTACTTGGCAAGAGAATTAATTTATTGTGAAATGGTTGTTTGTTTATAAAATATATACTTTGAAAATAAAATAAAATGCATGCACGACAAGTCATGAGGAAGAAGGCCACCGCAGATTTACAATCGCCCATTTTCCGCACTGCCTGGGGTCTGGGCTAAAACTGCCCCCATCTCTCTTACTGAGAGTCCAGCCAAACTCCAGGGTGAAATCACCTGTACTAATCTGTTCCTCAGATAACGGCCAGACAGCAGACTGCACACAGTGAGTCTTATCTCATTATGCACCACATGAAACACCTAGCCTCAGTCACACATGCCGCATTAAAGCCTCTGTAGGTAGGATTTGAGAGTTGCAATGTGGGCTAACTAAAAAAGAACAAAAGGAAATACGAGTTTGAAAATCAACAACCTCAAACACAACCGCTCCTTCTCTGCTCCCTCCCTCTGGAGCCCATTGGTCTGCTATTGCGAAGACTATAGATAAATCTGTTGAAACTGTGTGTGCATTCATTTGATGGGATAGGTAGATTCACCAAACCATTCAGGGAAGAGGCACTGATTGGTCAGAAATATCCAGTCAGCTGACACAATCTAAACTGGCATTACTATATGTAGAGGCATGGGATATCTAACCTGACATGCCAGATGGCTGTTACACGCACAGAACATTGTTCTATGCACACTGGGGAGTTAGTATTGGCTCAGTCTTTGCAAAAGTGTCTAGATGTTAGAGGCCAGAGAGGCATTCAGACTTGTCTTTTAAGATTATTTTCAGATTCTTTCGAAGTCTTCGAAGTGTATAGCATTAATTCCCTCTGACCCACATGCACACAATAACTGGCCATAATGGAAAAAAGGCATATGTCATATGCACCATTAGAAACCCACAAAGCTGAGTGATTTCCATTGGTAGATAACACTGCATGCTATAGAGCATGTGTCTGCGCTGCATTGAGCTATAATATCATATCAAATGTCACCACACTAATGTTATCACGTGAAAATTATCAACAAGGAAAAATTATCTTCAGTAAACCATTTAGGAAACCAAATGTTGACGTACAGTAATAGCATAGTGGCTCTTATCGCTTGGCAGCCGGCATCATATTCTTTATTCGACACAGATGAGTGTTTTCATCTCATTTATACAAGTGGCCAATTCATTCACCAAGACCCTTGTAAAATTAAAAGAGAGATTAATTATATTATCAGCAGAGCTGATACCTGAACGCGGTTCTTATTTGTCTTGGCACAGGGCAGGCGGTCTACAGACGCTGCTCAACAATATGCTCACTTGAGGCAAGCCAAAGTGCAAGTGGCGTCTGGCAAACCACTTGAAATACCGAACACGCAGGAGTAGTTTTAATAACTCTGATAGTAGCTCGGCTCTGCGTAACGTTGTACGCATTGTTTTCTTTCCACACCTGAAGTTTTCATGTTTGAATTGCTTTTCTTTTCACTTCGTTTAATTAACGGCAGAGTAAACTATGATACCGGCACCAGGGTTCAAAGGGTTCAAAAATATCAGACATTTCAACAAAGATTTAGCCTAATGCAAATGTCAACATATTTAATTCTGTTTATAGGTTACTGTATTTTTAGTTTTTTTATAATTTATTTATTAAGTATATTATATTCTATTATAATTTATTATTATTAAAATGTATTTCCACAAAATGTAACAATAAACACAGAAACACTCAATAGACAATTACATTTACATAATGGAATTCAAATGACACGAATACCAGGGATCAATATATATTTTTTAAGCTTGTAAAAGGAGTGCAACTTAACAAAAAATAGGATAAATGTTGTATATAAGCCTAAATAGAATTTCTAAATACGGTTGAAATTAAGATAAAACATATTTCGATTCCGTGCGATTAGAATGGAATAGAGGTCAATACGTGCTTCAGGGACTAGTAATGACTATTGATACACTCTTATCCATTTACTCTGAAAAGTGAAAATGGGTGATGTACAATACACACCCCTTTAAACACACACCTGCTGTATGCATTGAGTGTTACACCGCCTGTAAGGAGACACACACAGATTGCAAATGCCAAACCAATACATTGACATGGGGCCTCAGTTCCAAGCAGGCTAATGTGCTTAGCTTATGCCTGCATAGCCTGACAGTCATCCATCAATTACTGGGACAATAAGTGAAAGTCTATTGACATACTGTGTGCCAACACTATTGTAGCCACCCTGGAGCAATACACACAAGCACAACCTGTCAAATACTCCTCTGGTTCACAAATTGGGAAGAGGGTAAAAGAAAACATTATGGAGCGAAACAGAAAATAGTAGCACTAGTAATTTACTAGTAACACATTAAAGAGAAACAGGGAGAGGAAAAGAGTGAGAGAGGGTTAAGCTGTTATCTTAAAACACAGTTAAACAGTACAAAGTAGTTGGCCTATTCTCTCTGTGTGCCAATGCTTTGCAATGTGGTGTCTTAAAAATAGATGGATGGGAGGAAAATGATATATAGAGTGGTGGATTGATTGATAGATGGCCACTTGCAAGGGGGAGATCGGTTTCAAATGTATTGATCTGTCGCACGCTGTACAGGGATCAGGGGTCACACACACACACACACGCGCGTGCACATAGAATAAGTGGGAATAGTGTGTCTGCTATCAGTGTCTTGCCAATATCGGATGGGTGTGTGGAAACCTTAGAAAGCCTCCGGGACAGCGTTAGCCCAACCTCACCATAGAAATGTTCCTGTTAGCGCTACTGGGACCCCACTGCTATCCTCACCGGGTCAATGTTTTTCAAATGGTTTTCACTTATCGCAGGATCCTGTTGTCCCACTGGACAGCAGGTAAGAAAGTGAGTCACTGCTTTTAAATCTATGGCAAGGCCTTTGGGAAGTCTAGATTACCAGAATCCTTCAAGGAATGGCAAGAAAAGACAAGAATTATTACTCTTTGTGTACATTGAGTTTAGATAATTGTTGACTACTGCATTAAGTATATACTGTTCAATTTTAATTTAAAAACAGAAGGCACCAATCCAATCCTAATCTAATCCCATCAAATAATATCCTGAAAAATATGTCTGGATTGCCCCCTAGTGGAGTGATTTTTATATATTTGAACTCAATCCTGAGAATTGGTCAATAGAATATAGCTATTCAGAATGTAGGGTCTGATTATTCCTTTCCACCATAAAGGGCTATAGTACCCCCCCCCCGCGCAAAAAAAACAACATTATTCCGCCACTGGAGTAGTATTTTTCTTCCTTTGTGGTCCTTTCCCATAAAATGTAGGTGCAGCCTTTTTCTATCTCACTCCATCATAGATGTCCGGACATCTATGATGGAGTTTCAGAGAGGGTAACAGTAATACCAACATATTTCCAAACAAGCAAAACATTACAGGATGTACTGTAACTAAACATATAGTCGTATAGTCATGCTGACAATTAACGCTACGGACCAGTCCAGAGGAGAGGACAGATTCTCAACCAGCGACATCAAATCACAATGTGTTTGTAAGGCACATTTCCTCTGGCAGGTGCCTCATTGTATTCTTAGGTGGTTATGTAACCATGTCTGTCCTAATAATGTGGATTAGCAGCAGAAAGAAGAAACTAACTAACTAACTGGTCTCTCTTAGACTACACTGTGTATTTCGTCCATTTTCCAAACAAGCCAGACTAAGAGAAACGGCTATGCCTGTGGACCAGCAGGTTACCAGGTTTCTGCTCTCTCATAAGCGCACGTGCAGTCGTGCATGCCTGCACACACACACACACACACACACACACACCACACACACACAGAGTACATGGTCATTCATCCGTACACACACGCACACACACACACACATTGTCAGACATGCAGACAATCAGAAACACAAATATACACAAACATAAACAAATTTGCTAGTTTTCTTTCTTGCACTCACACACACACACACACACACACACACACACACCTAGTTCCCAGGCCTATCTGAGGTGAGCAGCTGCTCGTGCGGGAGTCAGCACCACACATTCAGTGTGTGTGACACACCTACTGCTGATGTCAGGAACTATATCACACACACACACACACACAAATACGTTTTAAGACTTACGTTAACACATGTGCTCTGACACATGCACCTTTGTGCATGTGGCACACACACATGCATGTATGGGAGCTGCAGCATGCAATCTATCTCATCATATCATCAAATCTCATTATATCACTTAAATTCTGTCAGTTGACAAGTTTTAGCCATTTGCCACACTGTCAGCATGTTCCTACCAGACCAGACACAAATAAAGCATTATGTTGGCTCTGTGATATCCGTGACACTTACATTCATTGTTTCTGACTTACTGCACTGTAATGTATCAGAGAGGTGTCCCACACGAATCACTACTTGGCCCACTATGATTTTGTATTTACATGCTACCATTATGCAATATTATAGCTAAATGTGGCATCAGCTTTCATGTTGATGATGCGTCAACTTTATATACAACTGAAATGGAATAACCCTATTTCATTTCCAGCGCTGGCGGCTGGTCTGTTTGACTCTCAGACAGATTACTTGGTCTAACACATTCTGTCAGACACTCCACAGGTGAGCTGGTCTAATCTCAGCCCTGGGGTGTGTGAGCCTTGACAGTGTATCACGCCATAGGGGGCTAATACCAATCTGATAGCACTCTCCCTCTCTCTGTTTTATGAGTTACAGATTGCTGATACTTCCTCGGTCATTCCCTCTTTCTAAACTGTTTTGTTGCTAAACCTGGCCTAATCACCTTTTTTGAAAAAGTCCTCTTCTGACAGTAAACCTGGGTGCTATACCCACCGAGGGGCTCCTCCAGGATGTGTGGGCTCTCTGATGAGAGACTACACTGGGGACCCTCAACCCAATGAGTCTGTTATTCTACCTGTGCCCCCCCCATATCCCTGTTTGTACCTGTGCCAGTTAGCCAGCCTACCACAGTCCAGTGAGCCCCAGCCAAGCCAAGGTACACCAGTCAAAATGTAATTTTCTGCAAGATTACACACGATAATGACTCGCTTTGGAGGGGCGCCATAAATGATGGCTTCCAATTATAGATGTATAACTATCGATCTGTCAACAGAACCAGAGAGAGAGAGAGAGAGAGAGAGAGAGAGAGAGAGAGAGAGGGGGAGAGTTGGAGGGAGGGAGAGAGAGGAAGGGGAATAATATGGAACAAAGCAAATATATATAGAGAGAGAGGGAGGAGAGATCTATAGTGTAATAGCGACACAGAGACCCACAGGAATGTTTACTAACTTTCTAATACATGGTATTTATACAGCAGAAACTATACTGGGAAATTGCTAAACATTAAATGCTCAAGTCCTTACAAAGTCCCACACAGGGAAAACTAACAGTGCCAAGCACTGAGCCAATAAACATCACGCAAGATGTGGGCTCACCTGGGATCAGTGTAGATCTGAGCCACCTGGTCAATCTCACACAGACACACACAATACCTACAGCCTACTGTATCCAAACACCTCCTCAATAACCATCCGCACTTCATTTAAGGTGCCACTTTCTATAAATAAAAAATAGAAAACAGATGATACGCACACAAACTGTGCTCACGGGATCTCCGTGGTCACCCGTGCCTGGTCCACTCACTGTTTTAGATGCTCATCTGCTGGCTGGTCCTCCTCACAACAGCTGCAGTCAGTCAGTCAGTCAGTCAGTCTCAAGGACAAACCTTCCAGCTCTCCTCGCCTCCGGTCCCTGTAGCTCAGCGATGCAGCAGCACGCAGATACACATACGCGCAGACACACACACACACACACGCACGCACGCACACACACACACGCCCTCTCTGCTCTCCCACTGTCTCACTCCGGTCCGTTGGTGAGTTAAGTCACCTGCATGCCCGTTTCCCTCGCTGGGGAGTCCTGAGAGCGTGTCAGACAGAAAAGTGTGTATTAGAGGGAGGGGAGGGGGTTGTAGAGGACACAGTCAGCTTTCCTTTATATGCAGAGGAGAGGAGGTAGGAGGGAAAATAGAGGACATAGTGCTCGCCGTCGCCACTATTCCCATAGATACAGGACTAGGGGGGAGAGAGAGAGAGAGAGAGAGAGAGAGAGAGAGAGAGAGAGAGAGAGGCATCATATTTCTGCGATGTTGAGTCAGCATGTGAATGCAATGTTGTCATCATAGATGTAAGATACACAAGGCATGTTTATAGTGCGTTAAAGGGTAAATAACATAACGCCTGTTGTAAATAAACACTAAAGGTAGGTTGATGTTGCACGGACGACTGTTGGCTGAAACTTTCAGAAACCTTGAACATCTGTGTAGGGCCAATTAGTGATGTGACATCAGGTGTTACCATGTCATTGCAGAACACTGGCTTTGACGTCTTTAGATTAGGTGTAGCACTGCTCAACTTGACAAAACATGCAAATCTGCTAATTATTTTGTTGACTTGCCATTTAAAAGGTAAAGTCAGTGATTGCAAGCTAATACATTTTTTACTTCTCTACCTGCCCGTTCAGTGTGTGCTGTAAAAATATTCCGGTGTTTCAACACACCCTGTAAATGGAAACACAAACGAAGTGATGCAGACTGCACCACACAATATCCTACCCTTTGCGATGCATTTCCAATATGTGAGGCAAAGCTTTGAAGGGTGCACCCTACATCATTGAATGGAGAGATGTTATTATTTTGATTGAGTTCAAATATCAACAAGCTTTCTCCGGAATGACTAGGCCTATTATGTACCTTTAAGGTTTATAAGGCTAGAATATATGGCTATATGTGTTGACTCCAAGAAAACACCAAAACAGACAAAATACTTTGTCTTTAATGAAAGCATCAGCTTCATGTTTAATTCTTTCTACTTCATAGCCTGACTGAAAACCTTTATTATAACTGATATTTCATGTAACACATAATTCAGTACTGTTGATATTTACTGGTCGTCAAAATCATTCAAAGGTTTAATTTCACAGTAAATATTCATTAAATCAAATGTGACACCGTACTGTAAAATAAATTGGACTGCCTGGTTTGAAAGCCCTTTTTGAAAGAATTAGTAATCAAAATAGCATCATGTTTGTATTGGAAAATTTGACATGGGAATAATACGATTACATTTCCAGACCTTTCAGAGCTGCACAGGATTCCTAAAAATAATACTATACCTAAAGTGGCCTTAGGTAAAGCAGAACAGTAAGGATTTAGGTGGTTGGACCTTGTATTCAAAATGCTGATCATATAAACAAGTTAAATTCATCCCTGGTTAGATAGTAATACTACACAAGAAATGTTTAAAATATTTTGGAGGGCATAAATATAATTAGTATAATCGGGTGTGTTTCTTACAACACTGACATTTTCTTTTCTAAAAATACACCAAAAAAGTTAGACATTTGGGTTAATATCCAAAACAGCTTCAGATATCCCCACACATACAGTGTACCCTAAACTTAACTGTGATGAAACATGGCATGTGCCAATTGAAGAAGTCTTTAGTTCAAAACTTCCTGTGCAATTCCAGACTAACGTTTCTCCAAGCGATGCCTCAGATAAGGACAGAATTCATAATGTTCTACATCAGAGCTACCTGCTCCAGCCCTCCTCTGTGTACCGAGACACTGCCGCCTGAGTCTGGTGTGCTGCGCTTATAATACAGCAGTGGCAACAGTGTGGCACGAGTTTCACCACTTCTGTGGAGTAGTCTTCCCTTCAGGTTGATTTCACTGTTACTGCTCCCCATGTGTTGTACAGTAGTGTCTAATTGTGCCTATGAGAGGCAGGTTAGACGTTTTTGTGGCTTTCCCCAATATGGGGAACTCTTGTAAAAAATTCATTTATTTGTCCATTTTTATGTTGTTGCACTGTATTTTCATTCTAGTCTATTGTCTCTCTGGGCTTGTTCACTGCTTCCCTGTCCCTCTCATAGCTTTATAGAAGGTGTTATCGTAGCATGCCTCAAGACTTGGCGTCCACGGCGGCAGGCGTCAGTTGAAGCCCAGACCTGCCCTCTTAGGTCTCTGGGTGGCCCGGACGGGCTCGGTGATGCCCCTGCCCTCTGGCCCCAGGCCCATGCCGGGGTTCCAGCCCATGCTCTGCAGCATGCGGCTCCCCATATTGGTGTCAGGAATGGGAGTGGCACTCTCACCTACCACCCCTGGAAACAAGAATGGAAATGTACCATTTAATACACAAATAAACATTCACTATATTATTTTTTTATTATTTACACAATACTACAGCCACCCACAATTTAGTGGAGAGCTGTTTTCAACATTGTGAACATCAACAGTGAGTGGTGCTTAAAATGTGGGGTTCAACTTCTATAGCCAGTGAGGCCCCATTTAAAAATAAAAAGTGATCCAATATGACAAAACAAAGGTGAAGAAATGAAAACCTCTATGTTAAGTCTATTAAACATGTTACGCTCCAACCCCTCCTACAGTGAGATACAACTCCCCACTTAGGTTGCTAATCCTCGTGCATCCTGGTTGCTGTACCAGGTGTGGGGTTCCAAACTGGGAACGAATGAAGGAAATTAACCTCGCAGTTCCACAGTACTCTTAATATTTTAATCCCCTTTACCTAGACAATTAGGGTGCGTTCCCAGAGGCTGCCTTACTGACACTTCCAATCCTGTCTTAAGGTGGGCAGCGCCACAGAGCGAGCCACGGTACATTAGCTTTTTCCATTCCTCCATTGGGATCAGCCTCTGGGCCAGAGGTGAGGGGGCAGAGTTGGGGCAGACAGGCCAGAGCTAACTGATGGCTGGCCAGCATATCTTAGGAGGAAGGGGGGTTAAGAGCTAAAGCCATGTGGAGGAGGAGAATGCTTTCCCCAGCACTTCTTCCTTTCCACTTCCTCCGCTGTCTTGAAAGTGGACAAAGATAGACACTTAAAGGTATAGTCAGCAATTTGCCTATCTTGGCCAGGATGCTCTTGGAAAAGATTTTAATCTCAACAAGCCTTTCCTTGTTGAATAATAATAATAATGAAGCTTACACTGCACCCCTAATGGAGAAGCGGTCAAGATAATGGATGGATAATTAAGATAATACACCGTCAAATTCAACACTCACGGTCCACTAGCTGCTCATTCTGTGTGTCTGCTGAAAGAATAATCTGGTGTTTCTACACAGCCCTGGGTGTGTAAATGGAACACATTCAAAGTGGTGCAGATGGGACAACAATATCCTAGCCTTGGCAATGTGCTAACAATTTGTGAGGCGGAGCTTCTGAGGGAACATCCTATGGCATTGAAAGGAGAGTTGATTTGGTTTTGATCAAGTTCCAATATCAACAACCTTTCCACATAATGACTGACTATACCTGTAACGCTCTGGAAGAGAGAAATAAAACCCATGAAGACAGGAGAGAAGGAGAAAGAAAAAAAAACAGTTGCTTTAAAAAAAAAGAAAGGAGGTAGCTGCCAGATGGTGCACTAGTTTCGCTAGGCGTGTGTCCAGTACCTGAGGGGGCGATGGAGCCGAGGGGGGCTGCTTTGCGCCTCCTCTTGACATCGCCAGTGCACAGAGAGCCTAGGTGGCCGCTCGTCTGTCTGCAAGACCCGCCCAGCAACAGCACCGTAACGCAGCATCATTATTATTACAGCAAGTAGCACCGCAGGGATTTGTTCCTATACTTATTTGTTTTCTAATCAAACAAAGTGGCCTTAAATTATGGGGTTGAAAGCATTCCAGTCAGTAATGGAATAACTAAAAAGTTTGCGCAGTTTATATTTGACTGCGTTTAACTGTTGTTCTCACCTGCTGGCGGTTTTTACTGAACAACTTCTCCTGTGTCCTCTGTCTGTCCGGGAGTCCCAGTGCAGCTACAAGGAGACAGACAGAGTAAGCCACTAATCAAAATGTTAGATCCCTAATCTACAGGGAGTATAACCGTACCTGCATTAAGGCACACACCTGCATTAGCAAGAGGCCATTTTCTAAATTGCTTTGCGGGAAAGCCAGACATCCCAATAATAAAAGTCCTTTCTATAAAACATTCCCAGGTGAGAAGTAAACGACTGAGTGCGTCTCACCTGTCCGTGTTCTCTCCTAGAAGCGGGGTTAAACCACGGCCTGTTGAGGACAAAACAACATTGACTTTACCCTACACACCAACCAGAGAGCTACCAGACAAAACCATTCACTGAAGAGCATCAGCACTCCTTGTTTGAAGTAGTAGTATATTCCTAACAAATAATGTCCCTGACGTTTAAACTTAGACTAGTCTAAAAGTAAGAAAACACTCCAATGTAATTTATAAGGTTAAACGTTGTCCAGAAATGTACTGCGTATATAGGAGACTGTTAATAATATTCTTTGATTATCAAATCGCGTTTTAAATTCCTCTGGTGCAAGGTGCCACACATTTCAGCAGTCAGCAGGTTATCATTATGTAAGATAAATTGAACTGACTAGTAATTCTGGCAGCATCTATCAAGGGTAGCAACGTTACTGCAATCAAAATATGATCCAAAACATACATCGTTTGGCAATACAGCCAAAAATGGAACAGGGGTGCCTTAGAGGTTTGGGAGAGACTCACTCTTGGGAGTCCTGAGCTTGCCTGCCATTGAAGCTCTGGCCAGAACTGCCCTGGTGTCCTGTCTCAGAAGCCTGTTGGTTTCCATGGAGACGGCTGAGCCTTGCCTGGAACCCTGGCCAAAACAGTTTAAACAGGTTCGTCATCAAATAACCTCATGACCTGAAAAGATGAATCCTAACAATTAATTGTAATAGTAAAAAGACAGTAAACTGTAAATATGACTATTGCAGGCTACACTTTACACTTCTACTTATCTATACTTTTGTGCTAAATATCCTGTATACTATATTTCTAGCAATCCTTGAATTAGAACCCAATGACGGCTTGCAGGCAGGACCTTAATGATTAATGCCACAAATCCAACCATTTAACTCCCATGTCCCATTGTGCCTGTGTGCAGAGCATGCCTCCTACTGGCCATAAGGGATATTACAACAATATAGCAATATTGTAAAAGCACGTTTTGCTGATACTGTCCTCAGTTCAGGGCAGGTGCAAAACGAACCTCGAACCACCATAGCCTTAAACCGACTTCAGGAAGGGATTCATTATATAGTAACCCCCTAATCCTGCCTCACCTCTCTGCGCTCCGGGGCTCATCAGGGGGAAGGATCCTGTGAGGATGCTGTTGAACACAGGGTCCACCATGTCCAGTTCCTCCGACCCCGTCTCCCTCTCCCACCACGGAATCACTCCGGCAACCCCGCACGCTCCCCCGGGGCCTGAGCCGGAGCCCAGCTCGCCGTCGTAGAACCAGTCGCTCTGCTCGTCGTCGCCTGGAGGGAAGGCAGAGCGGGTCGGACTGAAAGGAAGCAGCGCTACAACCTGCCTAGTGCCTAGTGGATGAAGTGAAAATCCACTAGCGACGTACGACTACAAGGATACGACCCACTGGCTTAACTGGCTGCCAGTACCAAAAGGATAAAATACAACGTTCCCCCATTAGAGTGATACTCACTGCAATCCCCAGCACTGTTTATGTACTTGGAAAGGCTGGGGCTGTAACCAGGGTTATAGTATGCAGGTGAATACCAAGCATTGCAATATCAGGAATGTTGTGACAACAGATGTGTCATCCTCCGTGGGACAAGGTGGTCATCAGGGAAAACACTTACTCTATGTGTTTGGTTATAATGTGCGTGTGAGGTTTTTATTTTATTACACCTATATACTTGGAGGTGAGATGTTTTTTTGTTGTATTCCAGTGCATACCTTGCCTGCCTTCATCGTTGGTGTAAAGGCCTCCATCACTGCTATTACTGACACTGCTGGTCTCACTGAGAAAGAATGGAAAAAGAGCAATGAAGATGGTTTTCTCTCAAAGCTAGCAAGCAAAGAGATAGAAATACGCATCTGTTGTAAGCCCGCACACCCTCCGAGACGCCAAGAGAAGCAGACGCGGCCAGTTAGAAAGCAGGGTCAGGAAATAGGAGACCAAACACTAACCACCTGTCACTCATGTCCTCATCCGAGCCTTTCTGCTCCTCCAGCTCCATCTTGTCCCTGGACCCCGAGACGGGGTCCTCGCTCTCCACCACCACACCTTCGTCGGCCGCCTCCGCACCCAGCCGGTGGGCCGCCACCTTCCTCTTCTTCACTTTACTCTTGCCTCCGCCCGTCCCCGCGGCCCCGCCTGCGCAGAGCTCCATGGCGCCCCGCCCATCGACCATGCCGACGCCAGGCAGCCTGCACCCCGGGTGGGCTTTGGGGACCGGCGGGGGCCCTAGCATGGTGGTGGTGGTGGAGGAGGGTGCGCCCTGCTCCAGAGGGGGGTCCACGGCCATACGCTTCACCTTGCGCCGCCGCCTCAGGCTCCGCGTGCCCTCCGTGGCCCCCAGCATCGCCAGGTCCTCCTGCCAGAGCGGACGCTTGCCCCTGGCCGTGTCGGCGGTGAAGGGGGTCCGGCGTTTTGGCCCCAGCTGCTCGTCCGAGTCGCTGTTGTCACGAGCGTGACTGTTAGCAGCAGACACCCCTCCCGTGTTCGCGCGGTAGTCCTGTAAAAGCCGTTAAAAGCACACATTCTCACATATAAGAGGATATTACCATGTATATTCTACATATACGTCAATGTACAAGAAAATCAGTGCATGAGGCTGAAGACTACATTCAGATAACACACTGCTGACCTTGTGTTCTTCCACGCTGGACTCTGAGCCCTCGCTGAGGTGGCCCGTCTCCCAGGGAGGGTGCGGGTTGTCGGACCGCCGCTTCCGCCCGCGCCTCTTCCGAGCCTGCCTCTTGAGCAGACACCCCACGGCCAGCGCGTGATCCCCGCCATCGCCGAAGCCACCGCGCGCTGCCTGCTCAGAGCTCTCCTCCAGCGCTGACACCAGGTCATGGACCAGCTCGTCCATCGTCCGGCGAAAGTGCCTGAGAGGAGGAGGAGGAGGAGGGGTTAAGCATTTCATGTGAATATAAATCAAGGCCATAATCATAATAAATATTGGGGAGGACACGCCCCAATAGGTTTATATAAAAAATAGAAATACAATAAAAATGTGCTATGCCGACATACTTGGTCCCCCCAATGTTGACTCCATGGCTATGGCCTTGATAGAAATACATAAATGTTTTGACAATCAATTCGTGGGACTGTTAAATAAGGTAATTCAAGGGGACATCCAGTGACAATAAAATGGCCAACGCAAATAAATCTGTTTAGCTGTTTAGCTCTGAAGGATTCATTGTCTAAATGGATTTAGATATCTAGGTAAATTTTACATTACTTCTGATGAATTCACGTTAGCTGGCTAGCTGATTAGCCTGCTAACATTGTTTTGGTCTTGTTGTGGTGTACAAAGTACTGATAACCCTGAATATGTCGGTATTGCTAATCGGCGATGCGCTACACTATCTGAGATTAATAACTACAAAAACATGTAGCACTTTCCCGAAGGAAACGTTTCGAATCAACGTTAAATAAGACCCATTTTGCAGCACAACGCCTTCTTTGACATCATACAGTCAGTACTACTGTACCGTAAGACGAGCGAACTTACGTACTTCCTTATTGGATTCAGTATACTACACTTTTCAGAAGCGTGTATATAAAGTAAACAACAAATTAGACGTTTTGTACTCCCTACGGTAGTTAGCAACTAGCACGTTAGCTTACAACTAGCCGGTTGATGCATGGCTAGATTTTAAATAGATGTACAATCAAGTAACCTACGTTTTGTCTGACTTGCTTTAAAGACCACTTACCAGCCGGTTCCCGCTTTACCAATGGTTTTTAGATTAGCTGCACGGAACATTAAAGCCTTTAAATGCCAGGTACTTTTAGCCAGAAACAACGGACAAACATATACACACGACAGACGCCATTCTGACCAAAATGCCCAGCTAACATTAGCTTGCAAGATCAGTATGGGACAGGAGAACACAAGCAAGCATCTTGCTCAAGTGTATGTAATTACTTCATTCAGCCTCTAGATGGCGATGCTCTATCATTAAAAAAAGCAATGATGTAACTCATGTATTATGCATCTAATGGTTTCGTTGTAATGGTTCTATTGTCATCTAACATATGTTCTAGAATGTAGTTAGTTTCAGTAGTTACTTTAGTGGTCTGTGGTCACTTGGGCTAGTAGATTAAAGGGAGTCTTGGACTTAAACTCTCATGACAGGTGCAGCCATCCAGGCTGAATGTCAGCTATTGCTTCACAGGCGATATGAGGTCAGTCAAAACAACAGGTGCCACAGCCTCAGTGTAGGCTGTCTAAGATATTCAGGCTTTTAAATATGTAAACTATGAAGCAGTATATTAGGATAAGATATTCATCTGGTCTGAATGTGATGGTTTGCATGTGTCAGTATGTCAGCATAAAGGTCACACATCCTTACATAACCTCCTAACATAATGACATGCAGCCTTAACGGCTGTGCCATAGAAGAGCCTTAATGACCTCTGGCTTCTCGGGTTTCTGACTGGGGTCCCAGGTAAATTTAGTAAGAAGTTGTTTTGCACATGTACCACACTTGAGTCCAGCGAAGAAGACACATGACGCGAAAAGCCAATACACTATCAGAGACGCTCAAAGTGAGGAGAATTCTGCATATGTCTATTAGGAGTCGCCTATAGCAGGGGATCAGAGAGAAGCACTAACAGCTAAGCACCAACAGATGATGGAACTATGATATCTGTAGAGCACTTTGAGGAGTTCCAAGAGAATGCACAGGATGCAAGTGAAACCACATGGAGCTGGGTAAAAAGTAATTTGTTTTTCTGTTGTTTTGAGGTTTAGTTCTGAATTATTGGATGTTTTGTTTATGTATACTTTTCAAGTATACATAACAACAATTAGAGAACATGTACAATACAGCAAACATATGCAATAATGTAAAGCAAAATAGAATAAAATATAGGTACCAAGCATTTATAGAATAAGATGACTATTTAATGAACGTGACAAGGGGTAAAGAATATATGGTGTGTACAGTACAGTATGTGGCCTAACTCAACTGCTCATCAGCTGAATGGCTTGTGGGAAAACTCTCTTTCTGAACCTGCTGATTCTGGTCTGCAAGCTCCTGTACTGTTTGCCAGAAGGTAGCAGGGTGGGGTGGCAGGTTAACAGTTGGCTGGGGTGGTTCTGGTCTGTGATGATCTTATGGCCTTTTTCCTACTCTAGCTGCACAGGTCCTTGTTAGCTGGCCGCTAAGTCCTGAAAGTGTGTGTCAGAAACTACATACTGAAAGTCAGAGTGGAAAATACAGAACAGATCACCTAAGACTAAGAATAATTGTGTTTTTGTTATCAATTATGTTACATACATTTTATACATTTTTCCTACAAATACATGCCAATAGTTAACAGCATCGCAGCAAGTACTGGTATACTGTGTGTGTGTGTGTGAGAGAGAGCTGTTAGTAAGTCTATCAGGCACCAGCCTGGCTGTGACAGTGAGTCTAGGGGTGTAAGTTACAGTAATCTCTCTGTAAGACGAGCTGATCAGTATGCATTTGCGAGGGGAGAGGAGGTGAGCTGCTGAGGGGATAAGAAGGAGAGCTGGATGGTACGATGGATGGTGTGACCCTTCCAGCTCTTATGGCGTTCCCCCTGTGCCTCCTTGGTGTTCACTCCGTTCAGGTTACTTTAAAAGAAGCTTACAGACAAAATGGCAAACACTTTCTACAGTACAACATGTATGTAAATGTAAACCATTAAACAGTCAAATCTGTTAAATGGTTTACATCTACTTTTTGTACTTCCTTAAATAAGAAATACAACTTTGTTGGTTAATTCCTCAATAGTGATATAACAATGTAGCCTACTGTATAAGGTATCTATTAAGATGAATTAAGTAAATAAAAACGTTGCTGAACTAAACAGCATCTGAATTTCTGATAACAGTTTTCTTTATGCTCACTTGTGTATGAAACATGTTAATTTTTGGTCCAATGATATGTCGCATAATGTGTTAATAACCTGTTGATTTTGCTTATACTCTTAAGGTAAGGGTTTGTTAGATAGTCTACCACCACTAATCTACAATGTCCAGAATATGTGTCTGTAACTAAATGATTGCATTACCAAACAATTGTTTGTGTCTTATGACTCTCAGGCCAGCATTGCTTGAGCCATTCATAGGCTGTGACATCAGCTGAATGAATGAATAGATTAAAGGATTTGTTAGACTGGTGTGCTCTTGATGAGTCAAATTAAATTACAGCAAACCAGAACGACTGTTTTATCTTTGGTCATTATGCATGTGAGTAAGTTTTCAGGCCAAACATTCCTCATTCACATCATTGTAAATGTTAAGGATGACGAAGGATTTCTACGCATTAAGAAATAATTTCTCATACTTCAAATTAAACTTTTTGAATATCAGTAAATCAGTATTTTCAAATGCACAAATGGAAGTGTGATAAGAAAAAGCACACATGCTATAAACTAAAATGCTAACCATTCATAAAACTCCTTGGTGTGTACATACCAACCATGCTATTCAAGGTCATAAACCACACCACAACCATTTACATGCTACTAACTGAACTTAGATAGTTAGAACAGTATAGGCATGATGTGAAATTACATCTACATATATTTTATAGCACCTGAGCCTGTAGAGATTAGATCATATTCAAGATATCAGTATACAAAATGTTATTATGATGCACCAAAAAGACTAAATTGCCTTGAGAGATCCACAGAGTAAGAACGTTTACCTGCCACTTTGTAATAAGTGGCATGTAAACGTTCTTTAGTCTATTTTATTGTTAAGATTTTGGCCTGTTGATGAT
>JAODUG010024737.1:0-20413 GCA_027564795.1 Aphredoderus sayanus
TAGCGCCTTCTATCTGCCACAAAAGCTAGTGATTTGGGTCATTCTGACCCGGAGTACATTACAAGGGTTAAAAACCATGCATTTATTATGTGTAATTATATGTTGTATTTTTTATGTCCAGAATTGTGGACTATACTCAGCTAATACTTTGTATTGGCAACATAAATGTGTGTTTTTCCGCTTAGGTTAACGAATCTACTTTTAGACTGGTTGAATTAATAGGCATACTTTATCAGCTACCTATAATCTACAGCATGGTGTTGTTATAGAGTACCTTGGCTCACAGGGTGGAGCTGTCCGTCCGCCACCAGGGACAATCGCTGATAAATGCGATTAACACATCTTGTCTCATTAGCTCAGCAACTAGACACGGAGTCAGTCAGTAAGAAAGCGTATCTCCCTCAGGACAGTTGGATACAAAAGTTGACTCCACATGGCTGCGGGAAGCTGAAGCTGCGTGTAAAAGGACTACGGTGGGGAAAAAAGTTTCTCACTGCACCGACCCGCTCGCAGGGAAAAACCCTCCGTGTCCGCTATTTCTCACCAGTTGAATCCCGTTATATGACGATGATGATAAATATCCTATATTCTTGTCAATTCTTCCGGGCAGAAACGCCAAGTAAGGTGTCAGGTAAGTTCCTTGACCGTTTTCAGTTTATTTTTGTCTTTGAAGCAGGTGTTTTTCAGATCTGAAAGTAGTTGTAATTGTCTTATATGGCAAGCAAAACTTTGTTTTCTGAATACGATAATGCAAGGATATAAGCTACTATTACTTTTCTTTTAGAATATAAAATGTGGTTATTGGCAGTAGGCTACTAGAATTACTAGCGGTCCTGGTGGACCTTGCACTACTGTAGGGAAGGGGTTTTAGAATAGCCTACAAATAAATATAGATATATTGCGCTTGCTTCTCGTCAATTATGCCAGACATTTTAAACAGACAAATTGTAAGGCACTGTAGGAAACGATTAAATATGTTGAGGCACTACTAATTTCTTTTTGGACGTTGCCAATAATCCCCTTGGAGCAGCTAATAAAATTGCAAAGCCTAAATATTGATTCAGTTCAATCAGTAAATGAATGGCTGGGTAACCCATTGAGAAATGAGACAAACGCTTCCATGGTTACCCCCAGAATCTCCAGTGCTTTGTGTGTTGTTTCTCTCGCCCATTGAAATAAAACAACAATTCGCGGGGAACTGCCACACATGGTGAGCATGAGCTAGAGATCGTCTCATAAAGCCCAGCTGATTAATATATATTAAGACCATAAGTAATCCTGCACACTTTTAGTGCCACATTGCGACATGTAAATTAACCTGTCTCGGGTTGTGTTACCTATCTATTTGTAGGCCTATTCATGCATTGTACGCATATTCTTCCCGTCCATAATTTTAACAGTAGAGAGTGTTTAAAATCCTTGCATAATTTAACATGTCCAGCTCATTTGATTTGACATAGACTAATGTCTGTTGTGCCGCTTCTAAATCTCTATTGTTTCCCTTTCTCTGGTGCCATAGTTGAGACCAATCTTTTCTCATGGAAAGGCATCTGGATCTATTCAGGTCTTACACCTGCTCCCCTTCATTATATATCTTGTAAATCCATGGAGTTGCTTAAACTATATATGCAATTTTATTGAAATTAACAATTTTTTTTAATTTTACGAGGAAACTGCCATGGAAATTTGTCCATTTTAATGGTACCAAGTCGTTTTTTTTGTAGGCCATTGTAACCAACCCACTTTGCTTGTGACCATTGCACAGCAAGTCTCTTTTATATACTTGCATCTTCTAAGATCTTTCTCTTGCTCGAGCCGAGGTCTTTTGTTTGTCAGTGTTTATGTCACCGCCTGGCAGGGGTCAGCCCCCAGTCGCCTGTGTGAGGTTCTGAATGTGATTCACTGGGCGGAAACTGTTTTATTGCCTGCCTCTCTCTCCTTCTGTCTCATCCCCCAATGGCTTCTCAGTACAAAGGAAGACAGTGGCGTAAACAGACCCTGTCCATTGATGGTTGGTGCTGAAGTGTTGCACATTGCAGGCAGGCTAAGATTGATATTTGCCGAGGACGAGCGGGCCTTGGTTTTCGACTGTGAAAGTACAGACGGGACAAAGAGACCGCTCTATAGACACCATGCAACCCTGCAACAGGCTATAACAGCCTCATTGGTTATCATTGAAGCTCTGTTGGAGGCTAGATCTGTAGGCTATAGGATGAGCTCATCTTAAGAATGAGGGCTTAGTTTTATGTGGATTTGATAGCCTCTGCCTCAGTCTTGGTTTGATTATATGACTGTCTGTCTAGACTCTCTCTCTCTCTCTGGGTAATATTTTCTTATGGATCTGCACATTAAAATGTTAGCTTAGTGTTGGAAACATAATTTGACAGTATGTCTTCAAAGTAAGATTTAGCATTTAGGGTAATATTAAAGGAATATCAACATGTTTTTTTTATTGTCCTTTCTTTTACTTTTTTTCTGTGGTCCGATTTACAATGCATGAACTACAACAAGGCAGGACACTATGGCTATGAAATGTGTTACTGATTCCAAGAGAAAAACTCAGTTTATGCAGTTCATCGTGTTCACAGAGTTTGGCATAATTCTTTGCTTGTAGTTTACATGATATTTGGCCAATGTAGGAAAATTGTAGTGCTGTGGGCAGACAGTATAATTAAGGCTCAGATCTCCTTGAGGAGACAGTGAAGTGGCCGGCAGTGTTCCTTCGAGTAGTTTAAACACACACACACACACACACACACACACACACACACACACAGCTTGAGAATCTGCAGGAGAATATTGATGGCGAACAGCACAACGCTGGTGCATCCCTATGTTAATTTATGAGTATGGTTTGTTTTTTAAGTTCACTCAAACCATACATTATTTTATAATTCACTGGAGGCGGCATATTTACTCTGTTAGGAACTGTGTATTACTCTGTATTGTGTTTATAGAGTTCATTTGATGTCCAGGCGACAGTATCATGTTTTAGTAGATGTTGTACTTGGAGCGTACGGACAGGAAAGTGGTAGGTGCTCAGAGGTTGTCCAACAATCCTGAGGTCTCTTTGGTCGGCCAGTCAACCCACATATTGTTCCTGATGAGAGAACCCTGCTACGGCCACTGCTGTGCACCCTTGGCAGTGACCTGGCTGTCACCTCTCATACGCTATTGCACTCATGCACGTACTGTATACAGACATCCTTGTTTTGTATTGTCCTTTGTAGCCTCCCACCCCCAAGATTAGATTATTTTGTATTATTGAACTTGAAATCTGAGCTCCTGTGGTGGTACTGAAACCCCTGGCCAGCTCTGATGGGCCTCGACCGCCTGCTGGGTTGAGCAATGCGCGACAGACTTCTACAGCTGCCCCCTCCAACCAACCGCCACAAAGCACTAAGCAGTTTAGTCCCTCATCAAAACCATTTAACAGTAATATTAAACCCTCCTGCTGTCCTTATTATATCGTATTGTGCCTCAAGATGGCGCCACCTGATTGTGTATGATTTTGTGTTTCTCTTTATTGTCATTGCTGTATGTATTTATTTCTTTTTTAATTATTTCTTTATTTAATTATTTTTTTGTGTGCCTTATAACCCTCCTGTTGTCCCTGGGATTTGAACACACACCTTGTTCCAGCAGTGCACATCATATTGTTGTGTAAGCTGTAGAATTGGATTGGCGCCTTCTATCTGCCACAAAGAACTAGTGCGTTGGGTCACTTTGACCCGTAAGACAACAGGAGTGTTATTAGCAGCACCTTAATAATATTCTTTCATATACAATTATCTCTTATAGTAGTGACATCATTATTTACGGTAGTGCGCAGATTTGCTTTGTTCTTTTTTTTTTTTTTTTCTCTTTATGATTGCACTTTGAGAAGTAAAATAAATGTTAGGATAAGATTTTACTCTGTTTAGTCTCAGCTGTAAATGTAAAATTCAGTTTAGTTTCTGAAAGTGTCGATGAAAAGCAATCCTTTGTTTGGAGTACAGGAAGATGAATTACCATCTACAGACAAACTTGCTCCATTTAGAAGGGCTCTCTTTACTTTATGACACATTCTCATTTGATAGATGAGCAGTCTCCTTGTGCGAGAAGTGTGGCTCTTCAGTTATTCTCCTCTCAATGGACAGAAAGACCTATACCCCCCTCAACCACGGTGGTATAGTGTCCTGCTGTTCAGCTAGGGGCTTGCCTATTGGGTAAGATTGAGGGGGAGCTATGTGGAAGAAATTCTTTGTTTCCAAATGCTTCCTCTTCTAATGTACGCGGGCAGGTGCAGGGTCACAAATTGAGTTCTATTGGGAGGACATCATGGCTTAACCTGTTAGCTCTACATTACAACCAATTGTCAGAAAGACACAGACATGGGTGTTGGTTTCTGCTAAAGACTTAAACCTGTGCAAATAAATTACCAGCTTCTATAAATGTCCACTTAAATAATTTTTATCATTCCCATTGCTTTGTGTGTTTGTGTGTGTGCACATGAAGTATATTTTTGAACTTACCTTAACACAGCTCCATACACTGCACGCATGGTCTTATGGTCTTGTCTCTATCCGCTGTGTGTGGCTCTGATGTTGAAGGCATGTGCACACAGTGAGAGAGTTGTATCAAAGGAAATAATAAAAAACCAAGTTTTGTTGGTTGAGACGTGACTGAGCTCTAGATTCCAAAATGTAGGAGAGACTCAAAGGCGGAATGATGTTGGAGAGAAAAAGACAAAACACAAAAGAAGGAGAATATGTGAACAAAAGCCCGCTTCTTAAAATTGTGCGTTGGCTCGGTGAATCGTAAAGTGTCTTTTCTTCTCCCACCAAAATACGCCCCCCTGTTCTGTGTTCCCTCATTCTGTTTTGGGAACGCTTTTGAAATGCAATTAGCATTTCATCCAGGCCCAACCAGTTACATGCAATGAAGTAATACCCTGTCCAATTTGGCCCTTTGGACCAGCAGGCTGTGGATAGCACATCCCTGTTTAATCCCCTGAAAGTGCTCCTCTGTCTACTTCAATCATTGTGTGTCATACAGGCTAATCAGTCGGCAGATTCATACGCGCGCTCAAAGTGGACCTCGCTCGCTCGTCTAGTAAACTAAATTGAATTCCATTTTCCTTTTCCCCTATTCCTTCATTCCCAGTGTGTCCGAAGGGGGGGCATTGTGTTTTTGAATTAGAGGCATGCGAGATAGCGTAGACCGTAGACTACTTAAGAGCAACCGACCACAGCCGTGTGGACAATACCCCAGGAAAAGTCTCTTTTTTTTCTCTTGTTTTTATTCTTCAGCAAAATGCACACTTGATTGGCAGCCTCTTGCCCCTGAAGGAGAAATTCCTGGTTTGAAAAGTATCGTCTGACAATAGCAGCAAGGCTGACCTCATGCGTTTTTGTTCTTTAAAGAGGTTTTCATTCATGCATTTTCAATTTCCCCTCATAGGGAATGGCATCGTTTGGCCGCAGATCCACACCCTGCCCTCCTCATTTCCCAACACAGCACTTTCTCTCCATCTTCTTGTTGGACTAATGCTAGGTTTTCAGTGTTTTCCCCCCTCAAAATAAATAGCAATCTGTTTTTAGGAAGAGCTCTCCAAAACTAGCCCAGTAAGTAACACAGCAGGCCGTGTTTTTTGTCAGATTTAATGATGTATGTTCCAGCTCTACTCACTTATTAAGTCTCTTAATTTCTTTTACTCAACTAAATGGAATGGCGAGAACATCCACTGATCTAAAAATACTGCAGGCAGAAAACTACATGTGAATCTCATGTGAATTGCAATTATGGGGTTGTGAGCTGACTGGGAATGGGCTGAGCGGGGACTGTGGGTGGTTTCTGAGGTAGGGCCTGACACACATCGGTGTGGTGGCATTGCTAAGTGTGGAGTCCTGCTCAAACAGAAAACAAACCAATAAACAGAGGGGAGGAGGCACCCTGAGGGCAACGCAACACACATAATCTCTATATTATGTACAAAAAAAAAGTCCTAATTAAATAATGGCAACTTTAATTGAATGTATTTAATGTATTCTTTCATTGGCTCATTGAAGACATTTTGAATAAATGCTGTATGTACATTGTACTTTCTGACTATACAAATCTAACTTTTTACATCCAAACTTTGATCTATGATTATGAACACTGTGTACTGCACTTTTCCATTTTCCAGTCTTTAGTTCCCAGAAGCATTGGAACATCATTGATAACCATAGACAAATGACAGATTGATCTCTGTTGAGCTTTACTTTTGCTGCCTCTCCATTTATCCATGCCACACACAGAGAGGTTGCCTGAATGTGTCTGCCTGTCATGCTGTCTTTATATCACGGCCTGTTTGTCTGTTTATCTCACTGTCAGTTTGGGTCTGTCTGACTGGTATTCAGATATACATTTGACCTGAGGAGAGAACAAACAGGCCTGGGCACACTGTTACAGTATATTAGCAGCTTTTAATGACAGAGCAGTCTCTTTGTGGCTAGACTGACTCCAAATCAGCAGTGTTTTATGATTGATGAATGGGATGCAACAGTAGGGCTCCCAACGTCAGACAACTTGGGAATGTGTGTGTGTGTGTGTGTGTGTGTGTGTGTGTGTGTGTGTGTGTGCATGTGCGTCCGCGTGCCAGATAAGACTTACCACAGGCTCTTCACCGAGGGCGTCATGGGAGCATGGTAGTCTTAGAGCAGCAATGCCACATGGGAAAACCCTTTATTAAGTCTCCACAGACTGCTATCCCACACACACTACCAATAGAGTTACATCCTTATTGGTTATGTTTGTGGGATAGCAGAATAGCTTTTCTGTGAACTAGTGAAAGGCTTGGATCAACATATATGTATGACTATTGAAGCTAGTGTTACACCCAGAAATTCCCACAGAGCTGTAAAAAATTACTTCATAGACACCATTTTTTATGTTGTATAGTGTATAGCAGTTAAATAATCATAGAAAATAGTTCTAGTCCGGTGTAGTGGTACACGGACTTGATAAAACTATTATTAGGGGTATACAAAGCAAAAGGGAGAACCAAAGGTGTGTAGCATATCAAATTAGCTGTCTAAATGGTCAACCATGCTGTCTGACTGAAGTGTATTTCGGTCAGGGCATATGCAAGGGCAAGGGCCTGACTCAGCACTTGTATGATTACTCATGCCTTAGTCAGAGGCCTAATCACTTGATGGTCGACAAACATCACATGTGGCATTCTGTATAGTAGGTCCTCAAGAGAGAATGCACACACACACACTACACACACACACACTACTTCTTTCTGTCACTCTCTCACTCTCTCTCTATCGCACGTGCACGCACACACAAACATACACACACACACACACCATTGCCATTAAACACTCTCCCGGCCATTGTGGCTGTGAAGTCTTAGGCTAGCAGTGAATAATTGATGCTGAAGATTACAGCACAGAGGCTGCAGTCGGGAGAAACCCTAGAGGCATGAGCTCTGAGCGCTGACCCCAGGAGCAGCCCTGCAACCTGACACCTCCTCAACACCTCTGCCAGGCACATCCACTGGCCCAGTGTGTGTGTGTGTGAGAGAGATACATTGTCCACATACTGTATGTCAATGTGTGCATGTCTGGTCATTTGCCCCCTCAGTACACATTAAACCTCCCATATCACTCTAATTGCATTGGTCATTTTTGACCAATGGTTTCTCTTTTCAATGTGAACCACTTCAGGGGGTTTCACTTTTTTAAATGTCTTAACTTGGCTATTTGACTATGAGTGGGAGGATAGGTCAGAGATGGTTGGTTACAAAAGTAAATTATGTTACACCTGGGGCCAAATATTTTCAGAGGAATCTTGGCTAAATTACATGTTAAACCAACATTAAGATTGCACAGCAATTTCAGGTCCCTGAACACAACTGACTGCAACACTATTTTACCATAGGGGACCTTTAAGATGCCACATCTCTCTCTCCGCCCCTCTGACTGGACACAGTGTACCAGAGAATCCTAATCCCCACACTACAATGCTTGTGCTCTTCACTTATAAACATCAAACACATTTATATTCCCTATTTGAGATTTGAGAACAAGGTGCTACTGATCAACTCCAGAGTAGATCGGGAGGGTTCAGATTCCATCTGTAATCCCTGCACACTATCAGATAATCCTTTTGGAACATTGTTTCCCAAGAAGCTCTGATCAGGGAGAAAGCCTGATTCTCAAAAGGAAGCAAATCTGGTATGAATTCAGCCATTTTCTCCTTCCCTGGCCTGAAACTGCTGTCTGGTGGCCAGTTATCTATCACTGTCTGTCAGGAAAGGAACGTTAAGAGGGAAGAAGTGAAAGAGGAGTGTGTGGAAAGAAAAGATAAGAAGATATGGAGAAGAGATACCTTAATGTATGCTGATTATGTGTGTGTGTGTGTGTGTGTGTGTGTCAGTGTGTGCGTAGCCTGCAGTGTATTGTCCCTACTAACTTTGATCTATGCTAAGCTCCTGAAGCGAAGTAGGCTTAGGGACCCTCCTGATGTATCTCAGTGCCCAGCGCTTAAAAACTTTCCTGGCAAGCATGTGGCTTGTGTTATGGCTAAAGCCCACTATGCGGAGAGAGGATGGAAGAAATCAGGTATTATACATTGGATAAGCATTGGCTTTGTGAAACCAGGATCAAGGTTAAGGCTGAATCTAGTATCCTATAAATCTCAACAATGCGGATAGGTAGCTAATTATTCTTAGATTTTCCTGACCAGATTATTTTGCTGTCCTTTAAGTCTTTTCAGTTATTTGCTATTAATAAGAATCTGTTCATGATCCACGATTAAATAATCTATACATTATTTATAAAAACGTAGCATTTTTATTCATTCATATTAGATAATGAGCCAATGATTTATTTTGTACTTGTTCAGAAAGCTATCGGTATCAGAGATATGTTTATCATTTCATCATCATGTTATTAGGTTTTGTGTTTCTGGGACAGACACACAATCAGAGCACACTCAACGGGATGCTGATTTGTCATTTAAGTTGAATAATACGCAGGTTAACTTCGAATTGACAAAACAAATCTGAAACCAATGCTTTGTTTATCCATGGGGGAATGACCCAAAAGCTAATATACTGTCTTAGCTGTACTTTGAGCCATCTTCAAAAAATGTTTGGCCTCAGCCATCATTTTTTAAGCCCAGGAGAGTTTTGATGGACAATATTTTCAAACACTTAGTTTGATTGCTCCAGTGTGTTGGCTTATAACTCAGCTGCCTATCAAACCATTGGGACCTTGCTGTGATTGTCCTGGATTGTGTATGTAAACTGTGGGTGTGTGTGTGTGTGTTTGTGTGAGTGTGTAAATGACTTGTGCTTGTGCGCGTGCCTCTGTATACACACCTCACTGCATGGACCCCCTTATCAATGTCAGAGGTCTGCGCCAGACACTCTGTGTTTCCTTTTGCAGTGACAGACAGGTCTTTGGTCTGCCAGTTACCCATGGGGTCAGGGTTGGCACCAGTCACAGTGCCAGTACAAAGACAGCCCCGCTGCGTATCAACAGACCTCTGCCATCTACGCAGCATCTGCTTTGCATCAAGCCCTTTGAAGGCAACTCACTGAATGTCTGTGGGAGCACTTTTCTTTTCGAGGTTGATGTTTAGGGGTTTGTGTGTATGTGTGTGTGTGTGTGTGTGTGTGCGTGCGTGTGCGTGTGTGTGTGTGTGTATGTATTTGGGGGGAGGAGGGGTTGTACACTTGTTATTCTCACTGAGGGTTTGCACGATTTTGAGCTTTTTATGTTAGGCCTAATTCACTGTGATGGATAAGAGCGGAGCATTACAGTAGAGTTACAATCTCAACTTTTGTTGTGAAGGTCGGTCAGAAAGACAGGTTGATTAAGGTTACACAAACATGCTATAAAACAGTGGGGCATTTTGCAATGTAGACATAGGGTGTATAGTGTTAACGAGTTCTGGCTTTTGATTTCTCTATATTGAGTGCACAAATTACAATGTAAAACGTATCAAACATTGCGGTGTAAGTCAGTATAAGGCAGTTAGAGCAAGGTACTGGATAGTGTATAGTTATCTATATCAGAGATTTAGAAAGTTCCCAGAGCAAAATAACATACTTTTACCCCCTAACCCCCTCCCCCTTTCCAACCCCTCCCCCTGACTCTTTGTCCTGGGACACCCAGGGACTGCCTTCACCTCTCCTCCCCTTGTGCGCCCTCTGTCCAGCCCTGGCTACCCACAAGACACTAATCCATTTTTGATGGATTTCACAGCAGTCTCTCCATTACTGGCATGTATGCTTAAATGCACACACACACTCCCACACAACACACACACAGGCACCTATCAACCCATGCACACACACACACACACACACAAACACGCATGCATACACTCACACTTAGCCATTCCAACAGACACTATTATAGTCCTGTTAAATCCATTCATTAAAAGGGCTACTGACACTTTGCAGCCCGTGTGCTGGTTCAGCTTGACAAACTGATTGATGAATGTTTGCTCAATGAAACACCCAGCAGTACCCAGAATACCCCAGAGTGATCTAACAGCAATGGAACATAGTCTATGAGAAATGGGATGTTTTCATTGTCCAACTTTCCTTAACAATTTCTCAGAATAATAAAGAGCAAACAGCATGGCCTCATTCAGACTATAGCTGCTGATGCACTTCTCAAACTTGGTAATAAAAAGGAAGAAAAAGATGTGCAGATCCCACAGTCAGGGCTGACATCACGTATGGGGTCTGTAAGGAGCAGGGAGACCACAGTTTTACATGAAGAAAGCCCATACCCATCTTGCCATGCTGTGTGTTGTTTAGTTGTGCTATCATGACAACTGTCTTTCTGGCTCCCTGCCGCTCCAGGATTATTCTGGCTGAGAGAGCAGTACTGAGGAGGAGAGGTGTATAGTGGGAAAGGATGAAGGGAAGGAAGGAGGGAGGGATCAAGGATTAGAGAGGAGCTGACAGGGTAGGAGAGGAGAGCACAGGAGCATGAAGACAGGAGAAGCAAGAGGGGAACAGATGAGATTGAATAGATAAGAAGAGGTGGTGGATGTGGCCTGATTCACAACACAGTGTCTACCTCATGCTAAATGCACCAAGTTTACGAATCGTAATAATATGAATAGGACAGGCCACATTAAAGCTTAGGCTTATAAACTAGGCGTATAAAAGAATTAGGAATAGAAGAGCTGTATTTCACTGCTTGATGTACTAAAGGAACACAAACAGATAGGACACTGTGTAATAAAAAAAAAAAACGAAATAGTGAATTGAACAGAAAAGAAAGATTATAATGTAACATTATATTTGTTTTCAATGTATTTTTATGAAGGCAAATCTTTATATTCCCTTAATGGGGTTTCCCTTTTCCCTTTTGCATGATGTCCTGCAGGGAAGCCATCATCATAGACTATAATGTTTTTCTAACTGCCTAATAAATGGAGACAAAGCGGCTCCATTTCAATGAGAGTTGGAGATTTACAGCGAAGAGACAAGTACTGTAGCCGCTGCAAGTGGGGAGAAAATAAGCCACACGCTCCGTCTTTTGTCATCCGTGTGAATGCAGGGTTACTGTACTTCTTGGTCTAGTCTGACCCGGCCAGAAAATGACTGACATCATTTCCAAGTTGTTCCATCACCATGCAGTTGCACTGCAATTTCACTCCATTAACAACACATAGGCTAGTATTTTAATGCAACTTCTATTTGTAAACTGACTTCACAACTTCATGTGAAACCTTTTTATTATTGTTATATGGATATGGGGCTCAGAGGAGTAATTTCATTTTTAGCAACATCTGCTACTTGTATTGTTACTGTGTACAAAGGCTTATTGATTACTTGCACAAGCTATATTATAATGATATGTAGCTTGCTTTCCTCCACCATAATATGTATTGTCTCTTTTACCCTCAGGAATGCCCCCTGTCCTCCTAGTAGCTGGGATCATTGTGGCTCTGTCCATCCCTGGCACTATGTCTGAGTCAGCTATCTTGAGGTTCCTTGGGCAGACTGACTTTGTGGTCACTGAGAGCAGCAATACTGTAGTTCGACTCGTGGTGGAGAGAGTGGGAGACCCCGTCAATGTGACCGCCTTAGTTCAGGTAAGATGTTTGTTTCGGTTCCTTGCGATAAACTGTCTGTGATTGCGAGTACTGTACTGTAAGTCCTGCATAATATGCACTGCTGACAGTAGATTTGCATTTAGGATACTGGAAATTTAGTGATGGCATACAATTTGACACTTCTCTGCATCATCAAATAGCAGGACATGCACATTTACAAACCAATTCTTAGTTTTGGAGCAGTAAATACACCGTCTTTCACCGCCTTTAAAAAAAATATTGAGTGATTTCCCATTCATGATAACTATGAACCCAAGACAAGCATTTCTGTGTGCACCACCCTGAACACTGGGTTTGTAAGGGAGTGTGTGTTGGTGCCATTCTCCTGCCGGTCACCTTTAGGTCTGTGGGAGCGCAGTGAACTTTGTGCTGCGGCAGGCAGCTCTGGTGACATGAAAGACCCAGCGTGTCTCCCACATCACAACATGGGCTCCGAGCTGGTTTCCTCCACATGGGAGCCAGTCAGCTGCTTCCTGTGGATGTCTGGCACTCAGAGCTGGCTGTGCAGCCCTGTGTGGTTAGGGGGGTTTCCGGCACTTCTCGATGGCTTTTCTTGTTGGATTTGTAATATAAAGATTGTAATACCTGGGGCTGACCTGAAACAAAACAGATACAAATATGCAAATTTAGAGAGGAGTATTGGCAGAAATGCAGCTGTGTTGATGTACGGGGATGACATGAATTAAGTTAAGAATTAAGAATTCCCCACATCATGTTTTTTTGTGATATTGCTGCACAGTATATGCTGGTATAGAAGACTGTTAAACAGTAGACCCAATGTGATCTCACTCTCAAAACATAGTTTGGCACAACTGATAAAACGTTGTGTGTGTTTAAATGTGCCCAGCTGGAAGGAGATGACACGGGGGACTTTCAGGACAAGACGGCTGCAGCCTTCCTGATGTCCAGTGAGTCCAGTAAGACCGTCTTCATCGGCATCAGAGACGATGACATGCCTGAGGCTGATGAAACCTTCACCTTCAACCTTACATTGCTGGTACAGTTGCATTATATCACCTTCAAGTGTATTGTCATTACACCACATACCAATATAAGTACAGTACATACAAGTATACAGTGAATGAAATGTCTTTCAAACCTGCTGTCGGCTACGTTTAAGGGTATAATTATTCCCCGGCCCATCTTATACCTTCACCCCATGTCGAACACCGTATGAAGTTTGGTTTTTGCTTGCAGCCCCCACAGATAAAGTGGGCTGTTTGATGTGTTCCTTGTCTTCGGCTGGCTTGGGTGGGGCTACTGGGTTGTGCGCCTCTGGTTCTTCTGTGAAGCTTTACAAAGCGCCCCCTTCCCATGCCGCTGAAATACACTTTTGTGAGCAGAAATTAACTCTGACAGCCACAGCCTGGATTAAACTCTGGATTAACGCGGTTCTCTGATTCTCTGTCTGTTGTGTTACATTTTTACGCAATGAGTTGAAAGTTCAGTCTTTCACTTCTGAAAACTCAAAAAGTCTAGTGTAGGTTAGGGAAATATATTACTATAGAGTTTTGGTGGACTATAACTGCTCAAGATTGAAGAGATTGGAGATAATTCCCCCATAGGCAACGGTTTTCTGAGCCTTACACTTCCTTGTGCACACATTGTAAATCCTCTCCCTGTCAAAGGAATGCCTGTATAGTAGCATGGCTTAGGATGCCTCACACCTAGCGGCTATCTCCATGGTATCATCTAGTCATGTTGTGATGGATTAGCTAAGAGGCCTTTTCCTGAGGTCTGCCCGTCTGAAGCGTTTCCCTAAAGACCGCTTTGACTTGACTAGTGTCCACTGTCTATCCAAGAAAATACCCACTGTAGAATATGAGACTCAGAATCTAGAATATGAGACTCACATTTGATGACACAGGATTTGGGTGAGATTTGTCTGTAATCCTGTGCCGTAAAACAGCATTTAATTTGCTGGCTTAAGGGAGAGAACAGATGAGGCCCACTTAGCCCTTCTGTTTACCCTACAGAGGAGACAAAGCTCTGGCCAAATGTGAGCCTATCGGTTTACTGAAGCACTGCCTGGAGGCAGAATATGCACTACCGAGAGTGTCAAATGTGGGCATTGGTTACCAACAGGTCATTTGTCCCTTTCTGGAATCTGTCAGTATAGGTAATATTGGGGTGGAGGGGAGCTTAAGTCCGGATACACTTTCATACAGGCAGGCTACATTGTGATCTGTGAAGCAGGTGCAGCCAGCAGCTCCCAATCGGGTTGATCTATGGCTGCTGTTGTGGAGGCAAATGAGGAGTAATCAAAGGGTTTGTGCCATAAGGTTAGAATGGTGGATTAGAGGGCTGGGTGTATGACTATCAAGGCAACACAGAGCATGGCATGAGTGCATGCCAGAGGCCTGATTTGTGTGTGTGTATGTGTGTGTGTGTGTGCGTAGGCTGCTGGCTGTGCCTGGCAGTTGGCGTTGAGAGCGTGTGGATTCTGTGTCTGTGTGTCCACCACTACAAGAGCTCAGCAGCTGAAAGAAAGCTCTATTACAGCTGGGGAAAGCCCTGTTTGAATAGAGGGGTGAACGAAAAATGCCTTTTTTGTTTGTTTCCTCTTACGCTCTCACCTAAACATGCACACTTATGTGCTAAGTTTATCATTCTTCTGTATACCTGTACCATTGTAAATGACCAAGCAGCTTTTGTGTCAGAATGTTTGCACACTACAAATATGAGTTTAGACTATTTGACACAAGCTGTTTGCTGTATGCATGCACGGTGGCTTTCAACATAACATAGTTAGGCTTGCTAAACTACCCTCCTGGGAGACAGACCAAAGAAGGAGTAGCTGTTATTAACCGTGGTCCTGAAAAATATAAATAACTGTTAAAACTGTAACATAACATTGTATAAACCTTTTTAAAGCAATTGTAAAGTCAGAGGTGATTGTGTGAGTCTTTCAGGTATTAGTGCTGAATGACAGAACACAGAGCAGGCCCTGAAGAGGCAGCCTGCTGAGAGCTAACCTGACAAACCAGCCTAGCTGAGGGCAGTACTTCCTGCAGCTTTGTGTTTTCTCACCGGGACTCAATGGGAGTGATGCAGTCTGTGAATAAGACTTGTGCGAATACGCTTTCTGACATAAAGTGTGAGAATGGGGGATAGTGGGTGCTCATTGTCTTTGTGTGTGTGTGTGTGCGTGTGTGTGTGTGTGCATGCGGGTTGAGTTGTGCATTTTTGATGTGTCTAACATATATACCTTCTTTACTTTAGAGTTCATCCAATGGAGTAACAGTGGGAATGCCAAGCAAAGCCACCATAACCATCCTGTCCAATGACAACGCCTTTGGAATCATTGCCTTTAACTCAGTGAGAGACTCATTTAAATTCATTATTTCTGCTTTAACAAGAACACCTTTTAGAGGGTACGTATGGAAAACATTACTTTTTCAGTGCTACATTTGGGTATCTGGAATGCAGTCTATAAGTTACACACTCAAGTCAATAGCATTGGGTTGTCCACGACAACCCCCAGCAAGCAATACTGTATCAAGAGTGTGACATGTACATTTTCTTTTACACTCACTGTATACACTTAAAGACAGACATTATTTATAAGAATTAAAATATTGTATTTTTTACCTCGCACATTCTGCAATTAATCAGAACCTGTAGTTTATTGTGTCCATTAAAACCCAAGTAATGACTTGTCTTAGAATGTGTAATGGCACAGAGTTGTAGTAGAGGGAGTGATGGTTTGTCCCATGGTTATTTGCGAGGTTCAGAGGTTTCCATGGAGCGCTAAAACCAACACATATAATAGATTAACTAATCAGTGGGACATTTTTGAGTTTCCATGGTAACTGAGGTATATTAGCCAACAAAGGCCTTCCCTCCCACAGAAGGTCTCGGGTGTTGTATAGTTATTCGATGTGCTGGGAATCAATACAGCATTCTAGGCCTTGGGAGGCATATTTGTGTAAGGGTTGTGAAGTGGTTTGCTTTGCTTTCTTTTCTCCTTCTTCCCTGACATGTTATTGGACAACAATTTCATTGTACGGTGATAAATGGTAGTGGAATAATGTAGACAGGCAATGCAGCCTATTTTTACTTTCAGACTTGGTGGATGATGTTGGAATGATGTAGTCCGCTAAATATTGTATAATCATTCCATGAAACTATGAATGTGTTTTGTTAATGCTATGACAAAACAAAGATACCTGGAGTAAATATGCAGGTTTGTGATGCTCTCAAGGCTGTTTCTACTAATCCTTTCTCTCTCTGTTCCCCTCTATTGTTAACCTTCTGTTTTTAAGACTCAAGAGGTTATAGTAGATGAACCACGCGGGAGGACTCAGTTGGTGCCTCTGACCCTGATCAGAGAGAGGGGCACCTATGGCTCTGTGACCGTGTACTTTGAGGTGAGAGGTCTAAGTAAATACAATTAGCAGAACTCACTGCATGGATGTTAAATGCTGTTAACATCCAGACTGAATACTAAGAGAGGTTTAAGGTTTAGATTAGGATATCCAACATTGAAAAGTATTATACTATTACAACATGCAGAGATTCTGTAAACTCATAAGGTAGAACAATAATATTCATGTGGAAATCCATTCAAACGGATTTATAATCTGTGTGGTAACGTTTTGTAAACTGAGCACACGGATTACTAAGCCATGCCTGTGGATTGATTGTGCACATTGATTACTCAACTGTGTGCATCGATTGGTAAGCATTATAAATTACATTTGGTTACATTTTGAAAGGTACAGGTTAGCCTCTTGTAGATTAAGTCACACTGGCCACACATTATTATTTCTTACACATGTGTAAGAAACGTTAAAACGTGGGCACATATTTACTTACACTGATACACACATATCTACACTATGACTTTGCTATGATTGTTTCCTTATTAGGTCTCAGGATTTGCTAACCCCGCCTATGAAGACCTTAGCCCAGACAGGGGAAACATCACAATTCCTCCAGGGAGAGCTGTTGTGGTCTTTAATCTCACCGTCCTGGATGATCAGGTGCTTAACAAACATTTCCCTGATTGTGTAATGATTTACTCAAGTTGTTTTATGTAGGACTTGAGAGTTGCAATGAGACCCAACAAAAACAATAAATGAAAGAAATGAATGAAAGAAATGGAAGATTTTAAAAGTCAGCAACCCAATAACCCGCTCCTCCTCTGCACCCTCCACCTGCAGCTTGTTGCAGCACATACATTACAGTACAGATAGGCAGGAGCTGTCAACCAGAGCATATACTCTCACAGAACATTTCACTCACTGATAGCTGACGGATGCTGCTGCGAAATATAACTACTTAGGGAATATGAGAGGAGACAACATGAATAACACCAGTGCTTGCATATCTTGTGCTTCATTTTTAATGTACAGCATTGTTTCTGTGTTTCATTTGTTTCCCTTTTACACTTGTTTTAGGATTTTAGGCTCAGACACAATATGTCAGATTATGCATTAACTAATGCATAATCGTTACATTTTCTACTTGTACATTCCACTGTATTTATGTTATAGTTCTACTGTATGTTCTATACAATATTCAACATATTCTACAAGAGTGTCCCTGTCCCGACAAGTGTTTTTGTAATATACTGTAAATACATTTCCATAGCAGCAAATTGTCAATGGTGTTTTCTTGTGTCCATGCTCCAGATCCCAGAGGATGACGAGGTGTTTTCAGTCAGGCTAACGGACGTGGCAGGTGGCGCACTCCTCCGTTCCAATGGCAGCTCGGTGCAGCTGACGATCAGACGGAATGATAGCCCACTTCGCTTTGCACAGTCTGTGCTGGTGATACCGGAGATAGCAGCAGTCATCTCTCTCAACGTGACCCGTGGTCGGTTGACCGAGGATGGGCCGCTGATTGGCTCAGTTGACACAGAGGTTGTGATATTACCTATCAGAATATTTAACATTATTCATATTTGTTTCTCACAGTATATTTTATACACGGCCAAATCGATTTTAAATAGGCTACTTCTCAAGTGGTGTAGGATGTGAAACAAGACTATTATTTTACATTTTGTTTGCCTCAGAGACAATCATCATCTTGTGAGGTTGAAACTCTTTATAAATCTGCTGTAGTCTCCCAGTCTCTTGTTCAGATTGGTTGAAGGTGGTCCAATCACCTGCTGATGTTATGATTGACACCCATTGGCACACACATGTGAATGGAGAGTCTAGGGTAGTACTACATAAAAACATTCACACTCGTCTTTTAAGCTTGCAGTACTGCACCGATACATATGCTATACTTGTCATTGAAGTAATGTAGACTTTTTTATTAATCCATGTTGTTGACTACTTATTAATCCAGGTGTTCATCTAGAGACTGCAGCCTCTTTTTGAAGGTCTTTGTCTCATCTCATAATCTATGGCATTTTTACTTGGCCTTGTCTTGGAAATAGGTCTCTGGACTTAATTTCAGGACCGGTCAATTTATTTGTTAACATCATCATTACTATGATGGGATGTTCAAATGCAACAGATAACTTGAGAGACTGATGGAACAGGGCATGTGGTGACACATGTTTGTGATAACAAATGGCCTTGCTCTTGACTCTAACTAAGTTCTTTATGCGGTCTTGACCATGCGGCACATCCAGGTGTCTGTTGACTACATATTGGTGAGTGGCTCGGAAGCTGGCAGCGCCACACCAGCTGTGGACTTCCATGATCTGCAGCGGGTTCGGAAAATCACATTCCCGCCCTATGTGTACGGAGCCAGCCTGCTGTTTAACATCACAGACGACACGGTGCCAGAGATCGCAGAGTCCTTCCAGCTGTTTCTGTTAGAGGAGACTGTGAGAGGAGATGCTGTCTTAGTCAAGCCCAATGCTGTGCACATCACCATTGAGCCCAATGATAAGCCCTATGGCGTCCTGTCAATCAGCATCAGCCAACATTTTCAGCCAATCATCATCAATGAGGATGTGACTGTACGGTGGGTGGGTTTGTCCATTAACAAATGTTAGATATTTTATTCATGACATATTTGAGCATTATTTACCCGTATAGAGAATGCATAGCTGAAATGTACTGACCAGTGTTCCCCAAAATGGTGCTCACTCATTACAATAAAAACAATACAATTGTTTCCCCTTCTGTATCCACTTTAACCCTCCCACTGTCCTCTGGGTCAAAATGACCCAACGCACTACTTTATTGTGCCAGCGGAAGGCAGCACGCACATATGACGGGAGGGTTAAAGTGTTTGTCCCAAGGCTGAGGTACCTCTTAATCAGACTAGAAAAATATGAACAAGAAAATAATGTGGCTTTAGGAACATAGATAGCAAAGTTTTTTCACTATTTATAAACCTATTCGTATAGCAATTATTAATTCGAAATTATTACAATTATTAGAATTATTTTTAGAAATCAATAGTTTTGATAATTAATGTATCAATACATTACAAAGATATGGCTGTGTATACCATATTTTAAACATTAATATAGCAACAAACAACTATATATATTTAACTACATACTGTATATTTACTATGTAAATATAAAGTGGAGTAATGGCATCCTGAGGAGAGAATGACGTCACACTCCCTCTGTGTTTTAATCCGAGCTAATCCCGTTCTAATCTATTCTTTGTTTTCATAGCTGGTCCAGCCGCCTGTGCATGTCAGTGCATGCATGTGTGTGTGTGTGTGTGTGTGTGTGTGTGTGTGTGCGCTCGTGTATCTGGCCCACAAAGCATTTGTTTGGGTTTGAGATGCTGGTGCTCTAGTATGACATCTGGTGGCAGAAAGTCATATAGAGCCTCTTCAAATAAATTAAGTAGTGCGCCTCCCTTTCTCCTTGTGTGTCTCTCCTCTAGGTTTGAGGGGATTTCCATTGTAAGAAACGGTGGTAACCATGGCGAGGTGTCTGTCAACTGGACAATCACCAGGAACTCGAGCGACAGCTCCCCGGTGACCGCCGACCTGGCGCCCTCAGCGGGGTCGGTGCTGTTCAGAGCCGGCCAGATGAGTGCCGTGCTGCCGTTAGACATTGTGGCCGACAGCCTGACGGAGGAGGCTGAGGCCTTCCTCCTCCGGCTGCTGCCTGGCACTGTGAAAGGAGGGGCTGAGCTGGACGAGCCCACGTCGGTAAGATAAGAAAAGGGGCTTAATAACAGGCCCGCCAGAACATTAAACTGCCATTGGGGGGGCAGGTCCACCCACCACACAGCTGGGGAAGTGTGCAGGAAAAGGTCTACACTTGTGAGGGGACACATCTGGAGGATGTGGTCATGTGTGTGTGTGTGTGTGTGTGTGTGTGTGTGTGTGTGTGTGTGTGTGTGTGTGTGAGAGAGAGAGAGCT
>JAODUG010024746.1:0-15261 GCA_027564795.1 Aphredoderus sayanus
GCAAGACGTGGCAGGTGGCGAGCACCGACTTGACAGCAATTAAATGTACAAACCGTTGATTAAGCCCACGGGAGAGCAGTCATTAGCAACAGTGAATGGGCTCTCCCCCAACACCATGCACTGGAACACTTGTACTCATTGACACGCGCACGCACACACACACACACACACGTGCTGTACACACATTTATACTCCGTCTGCATTCAGACACCTTTGACTTACTCTAATGCACGAATGTCCAACACACGCTGTGTAGTGTACAGTTACATAATGTGTGTGTGTGTGTGTGTGTCTCTGCTATAGGTCTGATCTGTTTGCTGAGTTAAGGTAATGTCAGTAGCAGCATGCTAGTGCTGTTGTCGAGGATACACGGGGCAATGAAGAGTGAACCAAATCACATTTTGTTCCCCTGTATGCATCGATGCATGCGCAGATTCAATATGTAGCATGCTGTGCCGTACGTTTGTGCCGTACGGTTTCTTATGGATTTTATGAATGAATATGAATAGTTTTAGACCGTATACTCTATGTTAGTTTAGTTTAGTTGTTACATTCTATTAGTTTAGAGGGTGTAGGATGGCCTAGTGGTCTGGGTGCTGGAAGGTTTCGGGTTCGAGCCCCTGAGCCGGACCACCTGTAAGCATCCTTGGGCATGATGTCCAACCCCAATTGTTCCCAGTGATTAGGTGCTCCTTGCATGGCTTTCACCACCATTGTGAATGTCAGTAGTAAGTTGCTTTGGATAAAAGATCTGCCAAATGCCATAAATGTAGATAGGCTACTGGGCTTCTTCCTTATTACACATGGCCAGTGAGTGTAGGACTGCTTGAGCATTAAAGTCACTCTTGGAGATGCATGGAGGTCATCCATTTCTTTTCTCATTTAACCCCTTATTATGCTCCCTGTCTCTGATGTATCAACCCTTACAATCAAATGTAACTGTCGAAGAGCAGTAAAATGAGCGAGACATGTCACCATTGCATACTGTAGGGCATAACAAGTCCCTGTTGAGTTCCTCCTGTCTTCATGTGGGATTCAGGCTGGTAATTGCAGCCTCGTCTCAACACGCTAATGAGAGCGGACCTCCCCTTTTTACCCCAGGTGTGGACGTATCTCACATGGTGCATGTCCCATAATTCCATCGTCTTGGAAACAGCGGAATGCTCGGAAACCAGCTGGCAACTGACAAATGGACGCATGCTTATAGTAAGTCTGATACAAGGCAGAGTTAGCAGACGTTAATGTCAAATTAGAGATTGGGAGAGATTGTTTCCTAAATGTCTGTTTTTAAGAGGGCATATGTCATGCTTTCTTGCCTTCTTGCCAGTGTGTATGTGTGCATTGCTGCTCTCCTTTCAGGGGAATCTGTCACCGTGGAGATGTGACAATGCTCCCTCCCTGAGAGAGAGCACTCATGAGAGTCATGAGAGACAGCACTCATCCCATTGGGCCGTGTCCACAGCCATCAGTAATAGTTAGACTCTTCACGATGAGGTAATCAACAGCGTCTCTGGGTTTGAAATACACTCCTACAATAGTATGTACTGTATTTAGATGGAGAAAGGGATGTGTAGAAAATATGAGAATCCCTGGAAGATGTCTGTAACTGTCATTTTTTTGAACCCTCATGATGTCCTCCAAGTCAAACTGACCCAACACACTACCTCTTTGTGGCAGAAAGAAGGCGCTAAACTTTGTACAGACATATGATGTGCACTGCTGGCACAACAAGGTCTGAGTTTGAAACCTGAGGACAACAGGAGGGTTAAAAGGCACAAAAAACAAACAATAATTAATTAATTAATAAATACATACTGCACTGACAATAAAGAGAACTGCACAATCAGACACAATCCGGTGGCACTATCTGCTGGCACAAGAATATTGTGAAACCCGAGGACAACAGGAGGTTTAATATAACATGTTGAATGCCCTGAAGTCCAGCATCTTTCTATTGTGGACTATAACGATGCCATAAAAGAGCCAAAAGAAACACAAACAAAACATTTGACCACAAAATATTATTTCAGAAAGTGTTGCTAATAACTGTCTATGACAGTGTTTAAACCTAAATCCAGATAGTGTTATTGTGGTTATGCCTTACACAATCAATACCCTTCCCTCTGCTTTGTCAAAGTTCCCCCATGTTTTTCTGCCGCTCCTCTGTTCTAAGAATAAGCCGGCCATTCTAATCACAAGAACCGACCCAGGCTAGAGGTACATGCCTTTGCACATGGCAGCTCAAATTAAAATGTCTCCTGCAGACCATCTCTCTAATTCCCTGGCACTATGCCCTGGCCCGTCCCACGAATTACATCCAGGTCTCCCCGTATGGTGCAGCCAGCATGGGGGCAGGCCGGCTTATTGACACGAGCTTCTCCCTTAACTTAAGTCAATAACCTGGTAGATCAGAACACACATTTGGCCAGCCACAAAGGCCAACCCCATAAAACTATTAAGAGTGATGCAGGCACTCTGAGATCATCAAGCCTTGTTTATTGAGTCATCTACAAGAGAATACCATTCATTGCATGAATACAAAACCATACAACCATACAACACCAAAGTCATATTATATCCTTGAGTGAAAGCCCGTTAACAAATGAGCAGATTGGTAATTGAGTAATTAAGTGAGCAGTCTGGGACACAATCAGGTGATCATGAGTGCCATGAACATTCACAGGCTTCAGCAGTTTAATAACCATAGACCTCTTAATCCTCAGTGAATTAAAACACATGGCAGTGGCCTTTGGCTTGTTTCCAAGTCCAGACTGGAAACTAAAATGAAGAGGACCACATAATGGGCCTTTAGTTATAAAACACCCAATCCACAATCCCCCAAGAGAAACAATGTGTTATTATATTATAGTAGTAGTAGTAATAGTAGTAAAATATCAAATGAATCTGAAAGTACAAGGTGGATTGCCATAGCAACGTGTAAAGTAAAATACATTTCAGAACAAAGCAGATTTAGGTGTCAAAAATCTACTTTTTTTTATAAAGGTAAAAAATGAACTGACTCAAAAAAATATTCTTCTTACTTGAAGAAGCTGAAATATTAATAATGTTAAGTTAATAACATAATTAACAATAAACGTCAGTTTAAAGATGGTTACCATTTTTAATAAGTAACTCTAAAAATGATACTTTTGAGTGTGGGTGCACAGACATTTTAGTCAAAAGGGTTTTGAGTGAGAGATATGCAAATTTTGCTGACTGGCCTTATACTTTGAAAAAAAAGTGTTCACCACAATAAAGCTTGCTCAGTGTAAATTGCATTAGATTCTGTTCTATAAAAGTAAAAAATGAAAGGAATTCATTCTGCATTTCTTTTCTTTTGTTCTTTATGAGTGTACTTTTACTGTAATTTACAATTACTCGTTTTGGCATTCTTCAGCAACTGGATCACTTGACTGTGATGATAAAACAGATAAAAGAACATGCTAACACCTTCAACAGCCAACAAAAACAAACACGCATGCTGCCCTGTGCGGATGTGTTTATCGTGAGTGTTGTTGATGGTGTTGTTTTCAAATGTCCTGTTATAGTTGTTTCTCGCCCACACGCGCTGGATGTGGATTATTGAGCCACAGCTCAGGTAACCAATATGTTCCTGAATAAAGGGTAAACATGTGTAAAACAGCCTATGACACGCATGAGTAGAGGGGACACTGAATCTAATACTCTTATGAATAATTAAAGGACTTTTTGAATGGCCCACTGCTCCAGTAGGTTAGCTTTCCTCTCTGTTGTCATTGATGAGTAACACTTTAAAACTCATCAAATTTACAAGGTAAAGCCAACCGATGAATGAATAATAAAGCGCTGTTCCTTTGTGGTGAGTCATTTATGTTTTAGTGAAGCCAAGAAATCTAAACAGGCCGCTGTCATTGAAGTAAACATATTATTGGAAGTCAAACATATTTCGTATTTGATGGTTTTTGTGTATGGAATAAAATTGACAAAGATGTTGTGTTTTCATACTGAAAAGGCATATGCTCCTCATGCAGCATGCCTTGCAGTCCCCTAACTCCCCTAACAGCCCCACCTACAGCACCTTAGGGGTGGCAGCGCCGCAGTGGGTAAGGCAGGGCGACAGGTGACTGTAGAAGTTGCTGGTTCAAACCCAGCTAACTCCTCACCAAGTGTTGAGGTGTCCTTGAGCAAGACACCTAACCCTAACTGCTCCTGGTGGTCAGGTGTCTCCCTGCATGGCTGACACCGCCATTGGTGTATGAATGTGTGTGTACACTGCTTTGAGTGGCTTGTAGGCTAGAAAAGCACTATATAAATGCAGTACATTTACCTTCCCACATAGTCAGCTGGGTCAGAAATAAACAGGTTTCTGCAATCAATGTAAGTAACACAGTTGAGGAGGGCACCTTTAAATAGTCAATGTTTTTAAACGTTAGGGTTCCCGTCTGTCTGTGTGTGTGTGGGCTAAGGCAGCCAAGTCACTGCCTGTCTGTATGCCTCGTCCAATGGTGGAGCACTGCAACTCCGATTTGTGAAGTCATGCATTGCCTGGAGCAGCTCCATAGAAAATAAATGAGAGACTATTCTCTCTGTGTGTTTATGTGTGAGTGTGCGGTGTTTATATCAGGTCTCCCAAGCAAAATGAAATATGTTCTAAATTACATAAAAGTGAAATCTACAAAATGTGATCAAAAAACATGTTAAAATGTCAAACTTCAAAGATTAACCAATAGTCAGACTCTCAAGTATGCTATGCATTGCTAACATTTGAATCTTGAATCATTCATCTTTTAAACCCCATCTCTTGCATTCCATGGCATATATGTATATGTTGTACAAAAGCGTGACTGTCTCTTTGTCAAACTATATGTGCTTTTGTTTATGATTTGGCTAGAACGATCCCTCTTTCTCTCTTCCCTCCTTTTTGTTTTCTTTCCACTGCTCTCCCCCTAAACTGTGTCTTCCTCAACTTCTTTGTTTTCTTAGTCTAATTGTAACTTTGAAACAAATGTTTATACCGCATACGGTACTCAAGAAGAGTGTGTTTATTCCTGAGAGTGCCAGAGAATGGCTCCTCTCGCTATCATTCTGACAGTTAGGAGGAAATGCCATGAGTCGCGTGCCACTCTCAGCTAACCACAAACCCAAGTTGGGTGGAGAAGGGCATTTTTCATATAAATCATGGAATATGGCTGTGGGCGAGCCAGTGCCAGGCTGAGTGAAGTGCCATAAATAGATCCCCATGAGCAACACAAAAGACAGCCCAGACTAACCATCCTTTAGCTCACAAAACAGACTGTTATTGAGTCCTGTGTTATGTTGCTTAGATAAGATACTGTAGATAATGTAAGGTAGCCAGACATCTAAAGCATACAGTATGAAGGTTCAGAAAGAAGCTTTTCTGCAGGAAGATGTTGAATAGGAAATATTTTAAGCTTCCCCCTGCGTTCAAAGAAAGAAATACCTGTCTGTCACACAACAAAAACAAGTCCTTATTAATGAACCCACTTTAGTTGTCAGATACTTTTTCTTCCACTGCGAAAGAGATTCTACTCCACAATCCATTTATACCTTGGCTGCAATTACAGAACAGAACTGGTTGTCCTTGAAAATATAAATGTCGTCAAAATATAAAATGATGTCAAGGGTGGTTAAGGAGACTTTCTATTTTAAGACTGTCGGACAATAAACTGTACAACTGCCTTGGCTTGCAGGCAGCAGGCAGAGCCTCTATTTTAATGGGTTACAACAACGTGTCTGTCAAAATGTCTAACAAAGTAAACATTAAAAGAGAATGGGAGAGAGAGAGAGGGAGACAGAGAGAGAGAGAGAGATTGTGTGATGGAGTCTTGCCTGCTGGGTGTCTTATCAGTGCTGCTGAAGAGGTCAAGCTGGGACACAAATCATTGCCTCTTCTCAACTTACAAACAGTTGGGCTACATCTGTTTCTCCTTTTCTTTTCTACTTTGTTCCCATTTCTGCCTTCAACTCTGAGTGTGTTGATGTGTAAAGCGTCGCGTTGGCCTTGACATGGACCAGCATCTTTTACAAGACACATTTTAGTACCTAACAATAACTACTGTACATTGTTGGTATAGAATACTGTACATAGGTTGTGAATACATTTTAAAGGCTTTGAATACTTAAGGCTATACAATATTATTATTCCTGAGATGGTACTTGAGACAGAACTTTTTATAGCAGAATTTATTCAACCTACAGTACTTGGTGGCATCCCGACTACAATATTATTGTGGGTTGTCCTCTCTCCTCCATGCTCTCCTTTGCCAGAAAGTAACCATCGGTGTTAGAGCAGCAACTCACAGTTGCTTTCATCCACCATTGACTTCCAACTTCATGGTTCCAAAAAGCAGTAGGGATGTTATTGTTTTATGTTTTGTCTTTTACATTTTGTCTTTAGAGGGGTTGGGGGTGGGAGTGGGAGTTGGTATGTCTTCTATTTTGCCAGATTTTTGCAAACCAACGTCCACAGAAAAACAACTGCATTAGAATTGTTCCCAGTTTCTAAATCACAACTGGAATGATCAATCCTTTTCAGCTTTGCATCAGCCTGCCCATATCTGTAGTTGGCACAGAAGTTCAGTTATTTGTAAATGGCTTGTCTACATGAATGTCTACAAACATGTTTTAGTTGTGGATGTGACAGAGCAGGGGCCCTGGGAAATACTAAACTATTTTCAAACAGTTTTTGGTTAAAATATTTGCAGCAGGTATCTTTCAGATAACACTATAACATTTCAAAAAAGGTTACATTTCAAACTGTAGTAATACTGTAAGTAATCTGAGAGTACTGTAGATACTACAGCAGGGTCATCAGACTACTTTACTCCAACAAACCCTTGTCTTCTTCTTCATCCCAATAAAACAGGTCTGTTGGCTTCTGAGTGTTGTGGCGTCCCTAATGAATAGCAGCTGACCTCAGCTGAGGCTCATAGACACATGCGTTTGGTGGCACACATCGCCAGCTCACTGGTTACAGCCCCCCCCCCCCTCCTGCCTTCCCCCATTACTGTGTGCCTTCTGGGCCTTGCTGATAGTCTCTCTGAGACTTATTTATGTTACCAGGAGGGCACTGGAGGAGCCTATAGTACACAGTCACCATCACCTCATCAGACACAGACTTGCTAATGCATCATCAATCTTTATGAAACGAGATTCTCTTCTATCACAATTTTGTCAAACTTTTGTATCCAAATGTATTTTGCCAGTGACAAAAAAAAAAAATCACTTGATTCGTCTGTTTATAATTACCACATTGACCACTAGAGGCAGTGATTCTTTTGAATCTGGTAATAAATGATGATATCATAAACCTTTTCCTCCAGCATAATTTTCCTATAATTATTTTAAAGGTGCACACTTCACTTTGTGTCTGGAATTCCCCTAGTGGTTCAATCCAGTGTTACAAAAACGTTGTTTTGATTTGAATTTCGGAGAGCACAGTGGAGCTTTATAGTTGTAAAGAATCAATTTACCCCAATATAGCACACTATATGGAATACATGTAATTGGGTTATTAAATATGAATCTCACATGCTGAATGCCAGAAAATCAAGGGAAGGAGTTGTTTGAAGCCATTTATGATTCTTGGTTCATAAAACTGCTGTATCAAGAGTGTTTTATTATACTCTCAACATCAACAGAACAGTCTATGATTGTGGATATAATTTGATTGTATATGTGGAGGATTCTTTTTCCTTTATGGCCTCAACCCTCTTCCATTACAGCAACATGGGAGACCTGATTTATGATGCCACTTGACACCTTGTGCAAACGAAAGATCAACGTCTAATCTGACAACACCGCCCACAGAAGGTTGTAGTCACTGTAAAAACAGCAAAATTCATAATTGTCCAATTAAATTAAAAAATATGATACAGGCTAAAGTGAATGTGATGTGGTTTATCCTTACAGGGTGTGTGTGTGTGTGTCCTGACATGATCTCTACTGTCTGCCTGGGTTTTGCACCGTCTCATTCAGGGGAACATAAGGATTGCATATGCCATTGGCAGTGTGCCACACCCCACATTCCACAGCACTGCGCTCACCAGATCATTCCACGCCTGCCTCCCTCCTTGTCTCTCCCGCTACGCTCTGACACCCAACGCTTGGACCACACTGCTGTTGAGGGTAAAATACTTCTCCTGGACAGAGACGGAGGAGGAATGTGCAGTATCCTCAGTGTCAGTCCTCAAACTCTCCCATTTAGCAACCACACTGTGCAGATTTGACCGTTTTCTGGAAAGGAATTCTTGTTTTAGCCATAGCTGCAACAGTATAAAGGTATCCAGTATGTTTAATAACTTAAGTTATCACAACTGTAGAATACAATGTGAAAATACTGTGTGTGCATGTAGTGTTTAGAGAGGTAATACATTGCTGTATAGAGTGTATATATTCACCCTGAAAGGTAAATAAACAACAAGTTCATTAGAATAAAGTTTCAGTTTCTTTATAATAAAGTCAAAGGCACTGTCAACGCTGCAGTCTGCTGTCTGGGGTGACTGGGTTTAAGGCTGGGGGGTGGGGGTGCTGTTGTAGTATAAGGAGAAACCAGGAAGAGTCATTATAGAGGAGAAATAAGAATCAGCGGTTGGGAGAGCAGCATTGGAAGGAAATGGATATTTGAGTGTATCTGATAATACTGTTGGTGTTGGACAATAGTCACTCCTCTGGGCTCTTTAACCATCACATATTGCTGTTTTCTTATCTAAATGCATGATTGAATGGCCATAATAGCCTATGTTTAAACCACACATATTTAGGAAAAGTAAAGTCAGTGCATTTATGCTGTTTACAAAACCTTAAAGGGGTACTCTTTGGGTTGTGGTTGCAACCAGCATTACAATAAAACAACTAGTTTGGTTTAAAACTCTTTGAGACTACATGCTCCTCTGTTACCTGAATGTTGGATAGCTCGCATTCCTCTCTACATCTCTGCTCATGACACACACCATTCTCTGCCCGTTCTATAAGGGCTGGCACATCAATGCGGTGGTGGCGGCACTATAGCACTGTCAAGGATCCGATATTAGCCTTTTTACTTTTATGACTTCCTTCTGACAAAGGAAGTCATAAAGTGGGTATTTGACTCCCAGCAAAAATGTGATGGCCTTGCCATTGGTCTTCCTGTAGGCGTTCTTGACCAAGATGAGTATAAACCCCCTATCTGCTCCTTAAAACATACTTTTCCTTACTCTCGGTCGCTTGGATAAATTCTGTTAAATGGCCAAATTGTAATTGCAATATATATCGCAATTCTGTGAGTCTCATGGCAAAATGGGCTTTACCAATTAAAACCATATTCTATACCTTAACCTAAGAGACAGACAATGTTCAATTACTTGAGTAATGCAGTAGCACAACTCATATTGTCTGATGTGTAGGCCTATGGTGGTATTACTCCTGTTTTTGGTCTCTTGGACTTTGGAGTGGTCTGATAGCACAGGCCAGAGTCACTGGAGGTACATTATCTCAAGAAATAACATTAAGATATTACTACTCATCAACTAACAACCAAACCAACATATTTGTATGTGCTACGGTAGAAAATGTGTTGGTGAATATAAATAACCATTTAAGGTTCATAGTGTATTGCTAAAATAATAAATTATACTTAATGAGAGTAGCTTTGGATAAAAGTGTTTGCTAAATGGACTAGTTGTGTTACAGCCTACACATAAAATAAAAAGGCAACACATTGGTAACATAGAAGTACATTTATTTAGCTCTTAATACATTAATGTTGAACAAGTTATATAATCTTATTGATTGCAAATCACACAGCACAACATGTTTTACCTGTACATAAGTTAAATGTAACAGTTTGTTTTAAAATGTGTAATGGGCTTTCACCCCCTTGTTAAAAGGAGCACTTTGCTATAAATTTTAAGTAAAAGTGCAATATATTTCTAATAAAATTACAAAAATTGGTCCAGAATCCACCATCTGAGCAGAGATTACACTACAGACTAAGTACTGTAGTTTGCTTCTTAATTTAAAAATGTGATATATCTTTTCATTACTTTTTTCAATATTTTCATATTTTTATGCTTTTTTATACAAACTTTAGCTAAACACAAGGAAAAAAATAACATTGTCAGTTTACAAAAGCTTAGCATATCAATCACGGCGATCTACTTTCTAAATAAACTTCATTTTTTCCCAATATAATTATGTGGAACATACAATTTTGACAACAGCAAATACCATATCTCACAGTGCTATCATACAATAAAATATCTCTGTCAAAGAAATAAAAAACATAGCAACAGCAACATAAAATTAGGAATACAATGCATAGATTCAATCATTTTTGAAAAATTCAGAAATATAATTTACTTCTTTTATTTGTCTATGTTAAGGGTGAATCCTGTGACAGTTACTACATGGATTCATTTAAGTATATCCTGACTTAAGTGACCGGCACAAAGATATAATTCTGAAATATCACATTATAAAACTGCTAAATAAATGGATATGACGTAAAAGGCAAGCTCGGCTATAGTACACTGGGGCAAGTTAGGGTATAGATAAAGGCACCCTGGCACAAAAGCCAAACAGCAGCTTCTTTAACAGTTTCTGAGCAAACTCACATTTGGGTGTCCTTTTCTCAGGTCCCACCCAATTGTTCTAGCAAATCAACCATGTGCCATCCCTAAAAACCCAGGAACATGCAACGTTTTGTTCAAACCAAACACTACTACACTAAAACACTTTCATAACACGGAAATGTTCAACTGAAACGTGCTCAAGAAAACTAATTTGAAACAAGAGTTGGCTTGATGAACAATCAGCAGCCTGTCATCCTAAACAAAGGCGTAACTTCAATGCACACCAACTTAATTTCACTGATTCATTAAGTGGTGCGTATTCATCATTTTGGTGTATTGTTTGGCTAGAACGATGCCTTGCATGCTCTTGTGAGGGATGTCACATGATTTGACACTACAAATCTAGGTGGCTTCGAAATTAATCTAACAATAAACATTTATAATAGTTATTATTTTCAGTTTTTTATCTGCAAGTCTTGCCCACATAACCAGTCAACTTCATGAGAAGTAGTCAAGTTTCCAAGCTGATCTATACAAAGATCATCAAAATAATATACAGTATTTGTGACTACATATGCATAAGAAGTCACTGGCAAATTCTGATAAGTTAATTTTTAGTACAGCAATAATTATGATAAGTAACACAGAAAATTCACAAGCAAGATTAGTGAATTAACACTTTATCAGGTATGGGACAACTAGGAAGGTAATTACATTACAACGGGATTTATTATAGCTAAGCGTGACTAGAGAATTCAACTCACATTAGTTACTAATGAATCAGATTTTGTCCTGGCAATGAGCAAGCCTTGGAATAAGACACAGAGAGATAGAGGTAGCAGGGGCACAGTGATAGCAGGGCCTCTTAAAAACAATAAAGCAATATTGAAAGCATTAAATGGCTCTCCCAGCCATTTTACTATATATCTTAGACCCATTATTCTTTGAAGACCATCAGGCCAATGAAGCTAATTGTTAAGCTGAACAGGGGACTACTTTGTTAACCACTGTTTTTACAATCGGTTGCTGGTTTTGGACTCAGCCATAGGGTAAAAACAAACACTAGCAATGCAGGGATGTTCTGTCCGGTGACCTGTGCTTTCTCGGAGTCAACATTCATCGTGACGCAACGAGTTCAGTTAAAGCCTGGTCATCCAATTGTGCATTTTCTCCTTTAGTAAATAGTGAAATCAAGGACAAAAACAAAGCACTTTTCTTTTTTCTGAACCATTTAAATTGACATTAAATAGAAAAGTTCAAGCCTGCAATTGTGAACTATTAGGCACAATAAATAGGCCCCTGTGGTATTAAGGTTCAGAGTGACAAAGGAGTCAAAGACAATTTCTAATGTCTGTGCAGATGAGCCACCAGCTATATACTAGTCACAAATAATTAAGGTCTCAAATATATACTAAATCTACTAAACATCTACTATATCACCTTAATATACATTTTAAATCTATGTACATAAACTAAGAACAGGAATTAACATGTTACAGCCTGATTCAGAGATTTCTTAAACCCAGAAGTATCCACAACAATCCACATCTATCCAACTGCTTAACAGTATGAATCTGATCCAGTTTGACTGTCACAAAACGATGTCTGCTGCCTTGATTTATGTTTTCATTCTGTAAACACATGTACATCCTTAGAAAATACACTGAAACCTCATTATACAAATCTCACAATGATATATGTACATTAATTTAGGCATTAAGAAAGTAGGATAGTCTGTAACATCTTCCAAAGGTCCCTTGATAGGTTTCTAACCTAAAACCCTGTCAAATACACCACTTTACCTTTTACCCTGGACTCCCCAACACCCAACACGCCAACGCATCACATTACCTTCTTTGCAATCCATTATCACTAGATTATACTGTATACAACAACTAGAAATAAAGTAAACTGTATGTTTTACTGTAAGTTTGTGCAGTTCTGTGGTTTGTGCTGTTTTAACTGGCAGCGTCACATGCAGGAAATAGCGAACACAACCAATGTGTAGACTATATATCAGTGAGAAAACCAGAGAAGGGTATTTCAATTTGGCTCTGTAGTTAAGGCAAAGCATTTGGCACTTGTTTCTGACAATAATCCATTTTTCACATTAGCTCTGACAAACCAAACGAAACGTGAATTTATATCTAGACTGAGATTGTTTAAATGTGAACAAGGAAACAAATTTGTATTTTTCTGTACTGAAATGTTGATTTTTACATAATCCACAGATGATGAATTAAGTGAGGAATTGTGACTGATGCATTGTGGCGGTTCCAAACCAAACCCCACCCCGTATTTTAGTTTGTCCCTCACTAGCTTGAAGGCGCGCTGATTGTGTGAGGTCAGCTGGTGTCATGAACAATGAGAACGTGGATGGCGTCTGCCTGCGCTAAGATGTGCGAGAGCCATCGGATGAAGTCACTTTCCCGTGGGTGTGGCCACTACTATTTCTGACATTGACATTCGCATCCCGTACTAACAAAACAGCGACACACGATAGGGCTTGACACCGGGGTCCTTCGCGGAAGAGGGGACGGGAATTACAGTCCGGCACATTAGCCGGACACCCAGCTGTGAGTGGCACTCTTCACGCCGTGGGAGAAGCCCTGCTGGGTGACCATCGGCTCGAAGTTGAAGTCCAGCGAGTCTCCGTCCATCAGGGTGTCATGGAGGATCGACTCCACGTCACACTCGAACCTCTCGATGGACATGTCGTCCAGGTCACTGGGCAGCTTCTCCTGGTGGTGGGCGGGCTGGGGCGGTCCGGGCCGGCTGTAGCCGTTGGTGTTAAGGGGGCAGAAGCCGCCGGGCGCCCCCCCGCCGCTGAGGTGGCCGGGGAAGCCGAAGGGCATCTGCATGGGACTCTTGACCGCCAGCAAGCGGCCCGCCCCGCTGTGGCTCATGAGCAAGCGTCCGTTCATGGCCGAGGCGGCGGGGGATTGGCCGCGCATGTTGTGGCCGTGCGGGTGAGGCAGGGCGTGCGGGTGCGGGTTGCCTCCCCCCAGCAGCTTGGCCCCGCGCTGCCCGCCGCCGTAAGGGGGCAGCATGCACCCCCCGCCGGCCTGGGAGCCCGACACGTCCACGGACGCCATCAGCTCCCCGTGCTGGTCCGTGTCTGACGTCAGCAGCTCCTTCAGGAGCCCCGCGGGGCAGCTGTACGGCCCCAGGGAGGGCCCGAAGCTGGGCTTGGTCTCCGCCAGGCTCTGCAGGGGCATGGGGGACAGGGCGCCCATGGCGGCCTGGCCGTACACGCACTTGCGGTAGTCCTGCTGGGGCTGGGACACGCCCATGCTGGGGGAGCTGTAGGACGGGTACCCGGGGCTGGGTTGCATCATCGGGGAGGGCGAGGACTGGGAGGAGCCCGGGGTGGCGGCTCCCCCTCCCCCGACCTGGGAGTTGTTGGGGGAGAGGAGGTTGAGGTTGTCCAGCAGGTTCTCCATCACGTTCTCCGAGCCGTGGCCCAGCGAGCCCGTCATCTCCGTCAGGCTGGGCAGGGTGGCCGTCATCTTGGCCCCGGGCGCCCCCGGGTACACCATGTGCACGTCGCCGTCGCCCAGGTCGTCTTCGGGCATGAAGGGCGACAGGCGGCCGCTCAGCGTGCTGGCGTTGGAGCTGGTGCGCGGCCGGAAGCTGCTCCAGGCGTCGAAGTCGTCGTTGCTGTGGGAGTTGGGGCTGCCGGGCCACTTGGAGTAGGAGCCGGGGCTGTCGCCGCCCCCGTCGGGCCCGCCCGGCAGGGACAGCTGTCGGGGCGGAGGGGGGGGGAGGTTAGCGGGGCCGAGCAAGCGTAGGGGACATATGGTGGAGGAAATATGTACTGCGTGCTAATGGACACCAAGACTCACTGAGATGCTTTTAGCTGTTGAAGAACTCACACGTCCTTGAAAGTATTTACAATCTTTTCGGTTACTTTGCTGGATGGTCTTTTATACAAATGTGCATACAGGTCGAAGCTGTTAATGGTTGGGAGTGCTCTTAAAGGTATGGTAAGTCATATCTGAACTCGATCAAAAGAAAAGGCATTCGATGCAATAGGGTGCCGTCTCATAAGCTCCGCCCCTCACGTAGGAAGCGCATCGCAAAGGCTAGGCCTTGTTGTGTGCGCTCTGTCGTACCATATCTTTTTTTATTTAGCACGCACACAAAACAGCAAGCTAAGCGAGGAGATATTTGGTGAACTTGACTAAAGGTTTATTAGTTCACAATTACCATACCTTTAATGTTATTCAGTATATCTTTGTTTGCTATTACTTCCTGTTTGGTGGCTCATGGTTCAATATGTTACAGAGCCACTGCTCTGTGAGTGTTCATGCTAATGGCTGCTAACGCCGCTCAGGTACTTCGCCCCTTCACCTTTTTCTTGGCGGCCCTTCCTCTGCTCTTGGTGAACTTGCTGTTGTTGTCCATGGAGGCGGCTCTGCGGCGAGGAGACTTCCCGCTCTTGCCGCCCTCGGGGTTCAGCATCCACCACGAGCTCTTGCCCGTGCCCTCGTTCTGAACGCGAACGAAGCGACTGTGCAGCGACAGGTTGTGTCTGATGGAGTTCTGGAAGACGGGGAGAGAGGGAGAGAGAGGGGGAGAGGGAGAGGGAGAGAGGGAGAGAGAGAGAGAGAGAGAGAGAGAGAGACAAAACATCTCAGTTGACGCGAGGTCCATGCCATAGGAGTGCAAATCCACCCTATCCACCGGTTCTCGTTTAAAACCATGTTTG
>JAODUG010024765.1:0-20410 GCA_027564795.1 Aphredoderus sayanus
CACACACACACACACACACACACAAATTGGCCTTAAGGGGGCTCTGGCCTGTCACCTTGTCTAGAGAACACAAATACCTTATTTGGGTTTTGTCTTGCAAAATAGCACCACAATCTATACACCACAATCTACACACATCATTTTGGAGTGATACAGCACATATTAGGATCATCCTACTACTATTGAGCATAGTGTTATTGCATAGTGTTAGTGATATTATTAGTCCTTTTATACTTGAACTCACAAATAAACATTCAAGCCCTTGTATGTTATTCTACCTAAACTTATACAGACACACACAAACACACACACACACACACATGCACGCACACACACACGGACACACACACACACACACACACACACACTAGATCTCTCAGAGTTACAGAACCACAGGATAGGGCGTGTACAGTATGTCTGTGGCTACACTTAATGACTAATATCATGCATGGAATTGATTATATAAAAGATTTATGGCATACACTAGATAGGTTGTGTTTTGGGATTTACAACAGCTAACCCCTGATTTATTGGTTTATGGTAATAGTGAAGACGTTCACAGATAACTTTCCTTACCTTTTCTTCTTATAACTTTCATTGTAAACACTTAAGCTTTAAAGTATGTGAGGTGTGCATACAGTTACAGTGCATGGTGACATGGATAAATACAATGATACTCATAAGGGCTTCTTGACTAAGGGTTAGAGAGGCGCTTATAAGAAAAATTAACTAAAGGAACAATCTGGATGCACTTCAAATGCCTGTTTAACTAAATTAGTGATTTAGCCTACTGCCACCTATAACAACTACATCTACGCCCTATTTTACACTCATATGGTTGGAAATGTACAACAAGTAGCATATACAGTACACTACTGTAGCTATCTAATCATAAATAAGTAAACACACTTATTTGGATTTACTGGCAGGCACAAAATAAGCAAGATTCATATAGCTTTAAAGTGATCGTTTTATTGAGCAATGTCATGTGTCGATACATTTTGTATTTTACAGATATTGTTTATGTAGTGCAGACAGTAGAAAAAATATGATATATCAATCACCATGAAATCGCTTTGTTTATAGAACCTTTTAGCAGAGGTTGTGCTGCCATTGTGTTTGGATGCGAATCAAACCTTTATCAGTGATCAAAGCATGTTATTCAAAGCATAATAACAGTCTAATAATATTTTCATTTGCTGTTTTTTCCATAAAAATGTTTTTAATCTTGTTCTACTTTGTGTGAAATCTATAAATGAAACAAACGAACACACTGTACAGTAATTGCTGCAAAGCTTTATGCCACACATTAAAACTTGAATGCCAATGTTTTGAATTCATCACCCATTCCATACCTTTAGCTTCCCGAGACCATCCTGATCTCGCGAGCTTTAGATTGACTTTGCTGCGAGAATCAGTCTGGAGAGCCTGAAATCCTTTGTGGTTCAGTCCGGTACACCTAGTGTGTGATCAATCAGCATCATACTGACAGCTACAAGAGTGGTTTAGGCGGACAGGCAGCAAATGTGAGTTTCAAAAACGACAATAGCGGTTCATAAAGAGGTTAACTGATGCTACAATAGCATCAGTTTTATTAGAATTTATTAGAAAAGCAGAGAACACTAAAGGCTTTTCTCAGTTGAAAATACATTCTTACTCTTCTTCCAAATGGCTTCAGCAAGAGTTGAACTGGCTTCGTTGGTTCACAGGTTCGTCCAATCACCTGCCAAGTGTTATTTGAAAGCGCCTACTCTTTTAAAACAGTTTCAATGGACGGCTCCCCAGATGGTTCTGGGTAAACGAACCAGCTGGCGTGCCAGGTTATACCTTGACCCCAAACAAACATCAAAGTTACACCCACACACATACACACACACACACACACACACACATACACAAAATAATGTCGGCACTCAGCATGCAAATTGGCAGCATGCTGCTCTCTCTGTCTCTGACACTGACTTGCAAACACAGACATGCATGTGTGCCCTAGCAATACAAAAGAGACAGGAGGCAAACTTGCATCATGCTTAATGCTGTCCTTTTTACACTCGCACACACGTATGTGCCCCCAAGACACACACACACACACACACGCACACACACACAGAGAGAGACACACACAATGCTGGCCTGCTCTGCTGGCAGCCCTGACATTGCTAATAATTCTCACCGGGCCAGTGGATGACGGGTGACAGAGCAAGACCATGCAGAGCTGGGAATTGGGGAGGGAAAGGTGGGGTTGGGGGGTTTATAGACAGAGAGATTGTGTTGGGTGTGGTGCTGGATAGAAGTCGCTAGTGGGGGTACACCGTTGCTTTCTCTCTCTCTCTCTCTCTCACTCTCTCTCTCTCTCTCTCTCTCTCTCTCTCTCTCTGTCTCTATCTCTCTCTCTGTCCCTGTCTCTCTCTCTGGCGATGCGTTGGAGAATGATGGAAATGTATTTCATTTAAGGCGGACCTGACACTCCGAATCAGTATGCGTTCAGATCATTGGCTAGCCGGGGTGGTGGGAGGGGAGCCGTGCTTAAATGAGGGAACTCTAACAGCGGAGGAAACCGAGGAAAGAGGCCATAATCCGAGATAGGAGAAATAGCCTGAGGCAGTGCGCCTGTTTTGCGTGCTTGCGTATAGTTAGTGTAGGCTATTTATAATTCAAATATAGACCTTAATAATTTACGCCATAGCCAAATCAAAGGAAACTGTGCATTATTTGATTTGTATCTAAAATCAAAAGTGTGTGATATATTTTAAAAGAAGTTTATAAAAGAAGTGTTAATTTCATATTGGCGTTGTTTAATGCCTTATACTTATATAGGGCAAACACAATATCTTAAATGATAAAGCCTAAAAACAGATTCAACTAAATGTAAAGGCTGTTTTCAATCTGTATTGGTGAAACCACTAGATGGCAGTAGGAAGCTAAATCACCCTGGAAACAACAATAACATTTATGTCAAATTCAGATGATTACCAAGTATTCCTGCCGCTGGTCATTTCGCCAAATTAATGTCCTATTTCAGAAGTAATCATACAATACATAGGCTATAGGGGTTATGTATCGCTCATGTCGTGAATCTAACAGGGACCATTAAACTTATATCATGATGAATGCCAATTTTAAATAGTCTGCTTAAATTAAATAACCGTATCAAGGCACGTTCTGAAATCAATTTGATGTCGATATATAGCATACTGTTTTTACTTGGCTTATATAGCCTAGATGAACGGCTTGTTATATTTAAAAAAAAAAACACAACCACATACATTACAGCCTAATCCAGGCATAGCCTACAGGAAAATATTTTCCTTTTTTTGACAGAGTGTGCTTGTAAGTGATCAACTTCCCACTGCAGGTAAAACAGAACAGGAGAAAAAAATCAACAATAAAGCATACTCGAAATGTTATGACATTTATATAGCCTATATAAATAGGCTAGTCAAATAATCGTATTGCAACTACAGTATATAGCCTGGCTACTATATCGAGTGTTCCCACAGCTATAATATTTCTTCATGCAAAGTAAAAGACTATAACATGGTTCTACAACGAATCAAACACATCGTTTCACCGGTAAGATCATTCATGAAGACTATATTCCACTTGTTAACAGCCAATTCCAGAAATGAACATTTTGAAACAGGCCCTATAGAAGTTATGGATCAAGCAACAATGTTCGGTGCCGGTGTCACGTCACAAGCCTACTCCTTCACGCCCTCCCACCCCCAACACCCCCACCCCATATACCTCGCCCCGTCATCACCATCTCGCAGACCACACAGCAGCGTCCTTTAAGCGCGTCCAGACCCAACCTGTCTGCTCACACTTGACAATTGGGAGCGGGAAAGAAATGGAAAAAAGAACTGACCTGTCAAAGACGAACGGACGCTCTTAGGAGATATTCTATTATCGGAGCCAAACCAGACCGGATAACAACAGTGTAAAACATATTAACCCTCTACATGAATCGGCCTCCTGTTTTTTGGGGGAAGACAGTAGTGGAACAGTAGGCTACTATTTGTGTTGTATTTGTGATGTCTTGCCATTGATCTGATCCTATTGTAATATCACGTTGCGTCGGATGTAAAATACACTGCAAGGATTCATATCTACAACTGAACAATACAACTTATATTTGGTCATCTTGACGGTGCGCCCGGCAATGGCGCAAAGGGTAAGTTTAAAATGTTCATAGAGTAGGAAGGCTAAATGATTTTCATCTGCATCTATTCTTGGATTGGATTATTACAATCTCAAATCCACACTGTGGTAACTCGAGAAGTTGTGTGCTTGTCATATATTGGCAGTCTGAAATACATTCTGGCTTCTCAGCGAGGATAAATATTGTTTGAGTGAATGCTTGTACTTTAACCCCAGTATGATGAGCTGGCCCATTACGGCGGCGCGATGGACGGTGTCGGAGTCCCATCTATGTACGGAGACCCGCACGCGCCTCGCCCGTTACCGCAGGTCCACCACTTGAACCACGGGCCCCCACCACATCCCACGCAGCACTACGGAGCTCACGCACCCCACAGCCTAGTGCACGGCAGCATGGGCAGCGCGGTCAGCGACGCGCTGAAGAGAGATAAGGACCAAATCTATGGGTAGGCCTGTTGACAAAGATTTGCCACTAGAATCAATACGCGAAATGGCCTTTATTGCCATTCAAATTAAAATAAATCATGAGATTTCAGTTATATTTGCACCAATCTGGAAATAGGCATATAGATCATATTGTTAGACACCCAGTAACCTTACAGTAATACATTCTAAACTCACATGATATGTCTATACTTTTTCTACAAGCTGAAATTGAAACCCAGAACTGTTTTATTGTGTTTTACTAGAATACCTACTGAAGTAAGTGGCCATATAGTAGCCTATATCCAATATAAGCTTGAAAGTTCCGACATAGGCGTACATGTTATTATTTTTTAGATAGTTTATTATTACTGTTAGGTTTTGTATTTAACGCGTTCTTTATGCGCAAAGCAGTTTATTTCTAATCACATTATCAATTTGAAATGCTAACGTTATTCTGTCATACAAGCTATAGTACTATAACCATGCTCGATATCTTCCGCATTGCAGCCACCCGTTATTCCCGTTGCTAGCCCTGGTGTTTGAAAAGTGCGAGTTGGCGACGTGCACGCCGAGGGAGCCCGGTGTGGCAGGAGGCGACGTGTGTTCGTCCGACTCCTTCAACGAGGACATCGCAGTGTTTGCAAAGCAGGTGGTGGGACAACGAGCCATTATCCCATAGAAACCTATACAATAATTGAATACGTGTTATTTCTAAGAAATAGGTTATAAGTAGGCTATGATTTTATTTAATTTCAGATCCGCGCAGAGAAACCATTATTTTCCTCAAACCCAGAACTGGATAACTTGGTAAAAAAATATTTATGTCCTTACTGTTGCATTACAAGTGCTTGTGCGTCTCATGCTCGATATTCAATTTTTAAGATCAATACATTTGGGCAAAATAATGCCCCAGTCTTAAGCGAAAGGCCCTTTGAAGTCAACAGGAACCTCCTGCAAACTCAAAGCTCTGCTTCGCTGTTGAATAGCGGGATGCCCGCGGCGTCCCTAACCTCTGATAACATACCGATTTAGATAAGAAATTCTTGTAATTGTTTTACGTGCCTAAAGCGCAGTTACATCTTACATTATGCTTGCAGATTCGTTTGACAGTTTACCGTTATATAGACTGTTGACTTGGTCACGCCACGGCATTTTAGTGATTATTCTCCTGTCTATTTAGATGATTCAAGCCATTCAAGTTCTTCGATTTCATCTGTTGGAATTAGAGAAGGTAAACAAACGTTTTCATGTATGGTAATAGCCAATTAATTTAGATATTTCAGTATATTGTGAATTTCACTGTACTTTAGTATAGCCTAAACTTAACTTATACAAACATTTTCTGTAGGTGCACGAGCTTTGCGACAACTTCTGCCATCGGTACATTAGTTGTTTAAAAGGCAAAATGCCCATTGACCTGGTCATAGACGAACGAGACGGCTGTAAATCTGACTTCGATGACCTCTCAGGATCTTCTACAAACCTTGCAGATCACGTGAGTCTTTTTGAGGTTTAAAATGTATCTAATCTGCGTGCGTTGAGATTACAATACACATTTGTAGAATTTCTGTCCAAACTTTACTGGAAATTAATATAAATGTAAGACTTATGTGTTGAGATAGTATACATAATTTAACCGGATAGGCTATGTCAATATTTTATATAATTATATAATGTACAAACGCCATTGAGATTCCAAATGCAATGATCATCTATGCATTTACGCTTGTACCCTAGTTCTGCGCATGATAGCTGTATTTTTACAATGCATCATCAATCGTGTCCAGTTATATGGCCCAACGTCAACCACTAAAACATGTTTACTGAGCTAATCAACCAATCAATAAATCAATCGATAAATCAATCAATCAACTAACACTGGAAACTCTGTAGGTCTATAGAAATTACCGAATTTGGTTAAAGTCCATTGATTTATTGCATTGTTATTATAGCCTTGGGCGTATTGTGTTTAGTGATGCTGCTGCTGTCATATCGGGGGCGCTGTGGGCGCCAGCCAACGTTTTCTTTTCTAACAAATATTCATAAAAAGGTGGGTATTTTGATACTTTAGCTTTTAAAAATGAAAATCAATTAGGATGAAATGCAAAACGACATTCAGCTGCCAGTATAGGCTAGTGTTTAGACATTGACTTCCTTAGGCCCTTCTTTAAAGTTTTCAGAGCTGTGAGTGTTCTAGATTGTTAATGTTGTCACAGTAAGTATGTAGGGGGTCTCACATGTTATGTCAGCTGTACACATTTGCAATTAAATGAGTACATTCAGATGGCATAGCAAATGCTTACTCAGTAAAGCTTTTTAATTGTAACTTCAAATGATCAAATTATATTTTTGTAAAACTATTAAATGTAAAATTATTTTTTAATTAAAATTTTTTATTAAAATGTTGTTGGCATTAGTTTCAGACTGTTGTTTGTAGCCCTGCACCCTCTGCAGATTTGAATAATGAATGTGGAATGGCTTTGTTATTGCATGTATGCATACTATATATTGGATGTTATTCAACTCAACATTCCAGTCATTATATATTCCAATTCATCGGAGTACAATTAGGTAAAAGCCTTCTGAATTTCTGAAAAGATCAGAGACAAGTGCAGTTGCTTTAGTTAATCTTTATGATTTCAGTCTTTCATGAATATATAACCAGTATTCTGCTCACCATCAATAAGAGACATTGTGGTTGTTCTATACTAAAAACAACCAGTTATGTATATCATTGACCATACAAAACAAAAAAATTAATGCTTATAGGTAGTCGGATATGTTTCTGTTAGTAATGATTTATATCAGAGAAAATGAAATACCAAGTAATGATTTTACAGCAGCATCATTATAAATAACATCCAGCTTGATAAATGGGATAGGGTGCATTTGATGCTATTTAAAGTATTGAAATATACAATGCCTCTGCGCTTTTCACTATATGTTGTTACCTCTCCTTAATGTCAAATGTTTAATAACAATAATTTACAGAATTGAAAGCTTGTTTCTAAGTTTTTACCGTATATCCCTCTGAAATATTTTGCCAAATGGAGAAATAAGACACTATTATGTAAATTGGTTAGGGAATTCTATTATGAATATGTCTTTAAAGACACATAAATAGTGTTTTATTCCCCAGCTAAATGGGTATCAACAGATGGAACATTAGGACAGAAAGCCTTCATTAGCTTGATAAACGTGGAAACACATGGCTCTCCTTTGAATAGCTGGGAATACAGAGAAGTTGTAATTACTGTGTGCCTGGATGTAAAAACAGGGCAATCGCTGAGAGGCCACATTCACACTGTGCCATTGTTTGTGTGCTTATTCCTGTCATTTGCTGAGCTCTTCATCTGATCACCATCCGGCAAACAGCTGACGCAAAGTGGTTGAAGAGGGAGTGCGGGTGTTTGGCTTGGGCTTAGGACAGTTTGAGTACCCTGACTAATAAATAGAGTTTACTCCCCATACTGGCTCCCAGAAACAGCAAAGACTCCGGAGGGTTTACATGGTGTTCCATCTCTTGTTGCTTACGTTCTAGATAAATACTGTACATATATTGCGTACATTTGTAGCCTGCTGCGTCGCTTTAACGTTCCTTAAAAACATGGTAATGGGTTGTTTTTCTATACTTTAATTAGGTGTGTTTTAGCTATCATTGTAAGTGTCTACTGTAGAAGCTGCAGGATGGACCTCATAGTGGATCTACAGGACTTTCCTGATTTTCATCTCCCCTCTCTCCATTTCCTTATTTCCTCTCTCCTGTTGTGTGAACCCCTCGCTGACCTTGCAGAACCCAGCGTCCTGGAGAGACATGGATGATGCTCAATCCACGCCCTCCGTGGGCACCCCAGGACCGTCCAGTGGGGGACATGTCTCTCAGAGCGGGGACAACACCAGTGAACTCGGTAAGAAGTCCTGCAGTCTGCATAGGCTCTCTTCCATATCAAAGGCTTGACTTGTGAGTGACCTTTTGCCAAGGCATGGCTGATGTATGCCTGCAGTGTTTTGGGCTTTCTTTCACGCGCTTATCTAATCATTACCATCTTAAATACATAGATAAAGGAACATAATCTCACTTCTGTAAAAAGAAACGCTGGTGACTCATGGAGTCTGGTCTTTGAACGACAAATTAACACATTTCATATAATATTATTTTAAATTAAAAATTCCTAGCCAACATGCTGGGAAACATTTGTCACTTGCTAGTTACTTATTTTTATATTCAGTGTGATTTGGGCAAAGCTTGCATGAATGAAGTTCCAGAAGTTGTAATGAAGAGACATTGCAGGTTCATTTAGGTCTGATTGCGCTTCAGTATTGTATGATTGTTATTTGGGTCTTTCTCTCTGTTGCCAGCCTGGCATCACCTCCTTATGTTTCCCTGGTGCTCCTGTAGTTAATGTGATTTCTGATGTGCTAATTGGAGGCTATAAGGGTTTTATGGCTTGTTTTTGTTTTTCTCCCCTATGGCTGCAGTAAAATAGAATAGACTTTAAAGTAACTTTCCACCCTCTGCCCATCAGGCATCAATGAGCAGGGCATTGATGAGAACAATGGGAGGATGCTTTGCAAGACAAGAGTAACTCACAGAAATAGGTTACAGACTATTTTAAAAATGAGTTTGTATAAGTCCAGTTCAGCACGATTTGGAAATACAGTAGTAGTTCAGCACAAACATTTGTAGTTATGATGTGGTATGTTTTCAGAGAGAGGGGCATGTAAGTAATATAGCATGCTTTCCTTTCATATGAGGGAGAGGGGCATGGAGCACTGCGCCCTTTTGACCTGAGAGAGAATGCGTAGAGGTTGAGGGGGTGTAGAATGCCTCCCGTGGTGATGGCAGGACAGAGCAACAAAGAGAAGAGAAGGAACCAGTGATCAGAGCCCTGCTTGCTGGCCCAGGGTTGTGGGCATACTGCCTGCGGCTTTCTCCCTGGGACTCTTTGCTTGCTTCCAGCCTATTCTCATGCTAGGAAAGGCTAAAATAAACCACAGGACTTGTCATGCTAATCTTAGCATCATAGCATGTCATGCTAATCTTATTTGGTACAGCGAAGTAGCCTAGGTTTCCATTGAATTCTAATAGTATTTGCATTGAAATTAGATCTGGAGAAAATGTTTAGTGCTCAATGTGTCGTTTTATGTTTGCCTAAACGATGCCTACGAACTATGTGAGACTGCAGTCGAACCAAGATTCATATAATTTGTTTATGTTATGACATTAGCATGCGTTGTTTTCTATAATATCAGTTAAATATACAGAAATATCACTAACATGATCTTTGACTTCATGACATTAGGGATCAGCCTTGAGATTAGTTTATCAATGCTCATTGACGGACACAGCGTGTGTTTCTGTGTATGTGTTTGTGTGTGTGCGCGTGTGTGTGTGTGTGTGTGTGTGTGTGTGTGTTTGTTTGTGTGTGTGTGTGTGTAACCTCTAGATTAGCCCTAACCAAATATCATTTCAGTTTAAGTATATAGTCTGTCATAGTTGTATGAAAGGATTACTCAAATACTGTATTTTGTAATTAAAAATTATTAGGTTCTGAAAATCTGAAGAAAAATGATCAAATTTAGTATAAATTAATGTTACGTGTAATAATTACAATTACCATATACCATAAACACAAAGGCACTCATGTATAAAAGCTGTCCAATGTAGCATCCAATTTTAAAAAAGAAAATGTAACAGTGCTGTTCATAATGAACTGTTGTTAATACGGTCACCCAGTAAGACCCAACTTCACAATACAGGCATGTTAGGGTTTATTCTTTTTATATAAATACATGCAGGGTAATTACCAGCAAATTACTAAACAATGCATTGTAATTTCATAAGTTTCTCTATATCCCTGTATTTCTGAAAATGACTATGCAGTTACCACTAGCAAATGGTTGCCAATATTTCATTGAATAATTCAAGCTAGTTTTAATGTCTTGACAGGAGAGACTGCTGAAGCTAATTAGATGTGCATTTCTGGCCAGACAAGCCCTTTCAATTGAGTGTCCTAAGGGGACACTATAGTGGCATCCCAGTGGTTCCACCCTAGCCTACCACAGGTGCAGTAGATGATACATGTGGCTGGTGGTTTTGGTTATGGGTACCCAATGACCGCAGGGTTAACCAGTAGTCTTATCGTCATCAGTTGTTGCCTTGTAAGCTGTGTGATATGCAGAGGGCTCTTTCTGTGATAGCTCAGCCCCCGGGGAGACCGCCATTGACCGCGGCGAAAGAGACTCAGCTATCCAAGGAATGCACAGAGGGGCTTTGGGGGCTGGTGTGAGGCTCCGAATGCATGACAAAGACAGAAGTAAAACAAAACCGAGCAGAGGTGACTTGAAAAGGTCCTGTGCACTTGTCCCCAGGAATGGTCTGAACAGGATGTTTAGCATCATTTCATGGTTTCCAGAGCTCAGATGGGAATGTGCTACTGGTGGGTGTGGGGGTGACAGTGCTTGGTGACACTAATGTCCCTTAAACATCTGCCAGGCAAAGAGTAGCACAGAGATCAAGAGAGAGCAGGGGTGGAGAGAGACATCAGTACAGTACGCTCATTTTGCTCTAAGCAATCCCATATCAAGGTAACACAAATGTGTAGTGTAGATTCAGTGGCGTGCTGTCTAATGCAGGGAACAGTCCCATGTGTCATGTGTGATGGACCAGGCTCCTGTTGAGCTCATTAAACACACCCCACTGCTGGGGTTGCATCTAATGTGATGGGGGCGCATGGTAATCCACTCTGCTGGCCTGTGTCGCCAGCAGACAAGACTACTGTGTGCCGCTACTGTAACGGAAAACAACCAGCCACATTGGTTGTTAGAATGGACTGCTATAATAGCAAGGCTGTCAGAAGTGAACTGTGACAAAAGCCAAAGCTACTTTTACTATTAGAACAGAGCATTACAAAAACAAGGCCAGCCTCAACCAAGCTGGTCTACACACACTTTCCACTCCTTTAGCAGCCAGGCTAGCCCAGGGAACAGAAGATGGAGGGCCAGCACAGAATGAAAGCAGAGGTGGAAAGACAAGGCCGTTCTTCATATCTTAGGGGGCTGTTTTTCCACCCCCGCTACTTCGAAGCCCCAAGGCGATACGCCAGCCGCCCCGGGGCTTTGAGGCCCCCAGCGCTCCCCTCACCAGCCCCCCCCCACCTGCGCGTGCAGACAAGAATGGGGGGGTCTCTAGGCCGCGGGAGCGTTCCTTACTGACTTTGAGAGTGCAGCGTCACACTGCTCAGAAGGGCCAAGTTGCCAGGGAACAGTCAGAAGCGATTAGCGTAGCGGCCGATCTGCCCCGCGGCCCTTTGCCGCTCCGGAGCAGGAGAGAGAGGGATGTGGTGGAGGAGCGCTAGTGGTGCTGGAGTCGTGGGGAGTGAGGGGGCGTGTCTCCGATATAATTAGGCCAAGTATAAGTCCCATTTATTCTCTCTCTCTCTCTCTCTCTCTCTCTGTGTCTGTTTTTCTTCTTGCTGTCTTTAATCTTTAATGTTTTGCTGGCTACACACCCACTAGTGGCTTCATTATATTTCCAGCCACCTAACACATTTATATAGGGATACTGGTATTTGTGTTTTCCATAGTAGACATTCATAAACAATATAAAAAGTGTACAGAAAGGGAAACTGTGAGACACATTCTTGTGTTATATAATTTTACATTGGTGTGTGATATGACCCATTTGAATGACCCGTTGTCCCATTTGAACGATAGCTGATGGTATTTGATTAAACTTTGTTATAAAGACACATTTGAAGCCTCACTAAGACACTAAAATACTACAACGGTACACATGCAAAACCCTAGAAACATACAGCAATATTAAATAGAAGAATTACTTTAATTTCATTAAAGCAAGTTTAACTTTTAACTTCCATAAAAAAGATCCGTTTCTAAAAATCTTTATTTACTTTGAATAATTAAAATAAATACATGTTGAATTAATAAATCTACAACACAAAGGCAACGTTAACCCGCAACTGCCCTTGACCATCCGTCAAAACTCCCACAACCCTGCGCCCTCAAACCCGCTCCGCATTCCTTTTTAACGTCAATATTCATTAGTTGAAATATTTATGCATGAATATGGTGCATATAGGCGTGTTTGATTGATGCATCTCCAGAAACAAAAAGACATGCTGGGGCCAATCTCAAGAAAAGTGGGCTTCCTGTCCCTCCTCGGGGGAGGAGTCTCTCAGATGCATTATTCACATGCCCTCCAGGCAGGCTTTCAAGGCTCCTCTGCCCAGAGGGCAAGAAAATGAACCACCACTGTTAAAAGTAAATCATCTCGGCTGATGCACAATTAATGGCAGAGAGCAGCAGCACAGAATAGTCCTTGTGTCTATCGTGCCAGAGCAAACAACGCTCTACTGTATAGAGGGAACATTTCCCTCTAAAGGCAACCCCCGGTTGCAGACCATGCCAGCTTCCTCCAGAAACGTAGGCCCTACTGCTGATGTCATGTCCCAGACCACAGAAGGGGGAGTTGGGTTGGCTGGCAAGGGTCAGTGAACACATGGATATGAGGATGATTTGATGATCCTGTCTGAGTACATCCCTGCCTAACCAACTTCAAATACTAGGGCTTTGATGTTAGGGTTTTGTGCCTGACTTGTGAGCTTGCTTAACTTTTTTTTTTGTTTCTGTTTTTATTTCCCCTTCCCATAAGCAAACCATAACTCTTATTTTGAGCAAATAAGAGCGCAGGGTTTTTTTCCGAGCACAGTCTCTATGTTTATTTTTTCATGTCAGGCGTATAGCTCCCAGAGTCATTACCTCATGTCAGACATGCAGTTCACATTGGATTAATAGCTCCCTTGCTCTAAACTGTTCATTATCCAATGACTGGAGCGTAAGGCAGAGGTGAGCAGAAGAAGCTCTGTGCTGTAATAATTCGTAAACTCACACTGTATGTGTTTATGAAGGAGTAAGGAGTAGTGTTGTCTTAATGTGAGCTGCTCTTGTCCCTGATCACAGGAGATGGTTTGGACAACAGCTTGGCCTCACCGGGCACAGGAGATGAGGAGGACCAAGATAAGAAGAGGCAGAAGAAACGAGGAATTTTTCCTAAAGTGGCAACAAATATAATGAGAGCCTGGCTGTTCCAACACCTTACGGTAAGCTAAAGTTCAGTATTGTACACCTCATGCTTTCTAAGTAGCATACGGTTTTAGTGTTGGAAAAAGTTATGAAAGTTGATAAATGGTTTGATGTTGACATATTTCTTGACACTGGAGGTTGGAGCAGGGTGTGTCATGAGTGACTTGTTTGTACAATATCCAGTTGTGCTCAAGATGTGCTATACACATAACCCACCCCTTCCAGATGTGAAGATGGAAGGATCATTTTATTGGACAATACATTATTATTTGTCCCAAAGTAAATGGTGAGTCACCGCTATATTCAAGAAGTGGTTTACTTAGTAAAGTTACCTCAAAAGAAAATATTTAGATAAATACTATGTTAAATACTATGTTAGCAATACAATATATTATATTGTGCATTAGTATGAAAAATTCCATAATTTTTTATTATTTGAATTTAAGGTTATAACATTAGAATACAGCTCTGGAAATAATGAAGAGACCACTAGGCATGTATACTAAACATATATAACAATCTAAATATACAGACATTAAAACATATATTTTAAATATAAATACAGTTATAGAAATAGTAAAACGAGAAATTATGCAGTGGTCTCAGATTTGTTTCCAGAGATGTACTGTATACAGTATGTATATTTTTAATTAGATTTGACAATGTAGTAAACCTTATTTTAACAGAAAATGATTGAGTATACTCATATAAATAATACTTAAATGGTATGCAATGGTTACTTACACCACTGGTGTTGTTTCACAAGTTCTAAGCATGTCAGAGTACTCCCTCTCCATCATGGTCAACTTGAATGAGTTGTATGTATTTTTTCATAGGTTCAAGGCTTCTGGGTTTCCAAAATAACTTTGTTTATTTTGTTTCATGCTAAATGAATGGAGACAAAGTCTAACAATAAACTCTAGCAATGCTTTTTTTAGAACATGGCAAAGGGCTTTTACAAATCTGCCATCTAAAGCTCTGTGGTAAGAATGTTTCAGTGTCCTCTCCAAGGGGCGAACAAGTCCCCCAAGTATAAAGCTTGAGCTTTTATTTCAGGTCCGAACGATACTGCTATTGCCTCCTCAGTATTTCCACTTTGCCCACTCTTAGATGTGTTATAGCCTCTCGCTTGTATAGTAAACGGCCCACACAGGTTCTGTACTGGAAGCAATCACTCCTCTCAGATTTTCCAACAAAAAAAAAATAGGGCTAATTGAATTATCCCCTCAATGTTCCCAACCTCTTTCAGGGATAATTTGTTAAGCACAAGTGTTTGCCATGGCAGGATGTTCCTGGGAAAAGTGTGTAAGGGGACTTTGGCCTCTGAAAGGCCTTTTGCAACACCCAGGCGATCAAGCATTCATCCGCCGCCCAGGGTGTGAAAGAAGCCGGATTATGTTTTGTCAGCCTTGTGGTTGGCTGTAGTGTAAGGCCCGTGGAGCAGGAGGGGGCTGTCGACCACTAGCCTCAGCCTCCAGCTTTTGTGGCCCATTCTGAATGTCCTTAAAAGATCCCCTCCTAAGAAAGCTATAGAGAAAGCAGCTGTGAGCGGTTTAAATTCATTATATTATTCATTATCAGCCCATTAGCCTGGTTATAACTGTTGGTTTCCATGCAACCCCGCCTTTATGCCAAATTAAAAAGCAGAGCCTATGTTTTTTTTTATTCTGATTGGCAGTGGCAATGGATATGAAGATAAGCTATAGACAAAATATTTTAGTATGGGCCTAATATTGCTTGTGTTTGTGTTTATAAATGACTTGACATTTGCCCTGCAGGATTTATATGCAGCAATCATAATCAGGTATATTTGATTATGATTGCAAAAGTATATTTGCACGTAAAAATAATTGTATATGTGCTCTGCAGTAGATGACATAATAGTGAAAAAGTGTCAATAAAAAAAATGGTTGAAACAAGTTTACATAGCTTACTTAAGGTCAGAAAGACTTATGTCAGAGTTACTGAACTCTGTAAAATTAAAATTTCAAAAAGTAAAATTAAGTAAGTAATTCAATATAAAATTATTAGTATTATTATTAATTCTCTAACTATTTTGGTCAAAACTCTTAATTTGTAATTTATTTAAAGCTCTGCTCTGTATTATTAGCCTGTGTTTATGACAGTTTGTCCTATTTGAGAGGTGCTTGACATTTGCATATGAAGGCGGAGTCTAAAATGATCTGTCACTGGGCTGTCAGCCAACAGGCTAGCAGCAGGACCAGAAATGGTACTACAATGGCCCTTACGTCTGAATGTGTGTGGCAGCACAGATGCATATCTGCAGTAATGTACATCATGCATGCACGACTGCAGTGCATGTGCATCTACCTGAAATTCAGTTAGTACGTGCATGCTCATCCTTCACCGATGACCACGGGGGGATCATCAGTGATTACACTGAATAGGAAAATAGGAATGCACCCACGACCTCTTGCACAGTATACAACCACCTCTGTCTGCCATCTGCCACCTCCACCCTCTGTTACAACACCCAGCGGAGAGACCAGGGCAAAGGAGACATGGGACTTGCCTCATTTGTGACTGAAAACAAAAGATGCCATTGTGTCTCTTTGTGTTGCACCCCTATCATTTGTCAAGCAATGTCAAATAATGTCAAATGCTGTCACATGGTGGCATACACTTCTAGCCAGACGTGTGCTGAGGCAGGGAGTTGATTTGTAAGTTAGGCTTCTTGGACTGTTGACTTTCTGAGGTGGTGTTTGCATTGGGACACTAAAATGAGAACAAGCTGTTTATATGTTTTTTGTCTTTTGGCCACCACAGCACCCGTACCCATCAGAGGAACAGAAAAAGCAGCTAGCACAAGACACAGGCCTTACGATCCTTCAAGTGAACAACTGGTAATTACTTTTACAAAACCCTGCTGTCAGGATACACACATGCACACACACATACTGTACAGAAAGCCACACTTTCTATTGCCCGCTATAGTGTACTGGTCAGTACACTGGCAGGAAAAAAACATTTGTATCATCAATTCCAATATTGCCTGGAGATAGTCTTTTTGTCCTACTATAGAGCTTGGGAAGATCAATTACATTACTAATAAGCAATTAGGTGTTAATCTTTTACCATACAAATGTAACCTATACTGTATGCAACTTTAATATTCTGGTCATATAGGCTTCTGCAGCTGAATTCTACAGTCTGGGAATACAATATGTCTATAATAGACCCACCATTTTAACCTCTGTGCCTGAGACTCTGAAACATTAACGGGAAGACTTCCTTTCTCCTCTCAGCAGCCACCAACCTCATTATACATATATGACATGATGGATTAAAACATGTTTAGATCATCCAACCAGCCCTTTTCGTAGATTTCTTACCAGGGTGGGGGCAGGGGGCAGGGAAATCAAATGATCCCAAACAACACTCAACATTTGGTTAGAGTACAGTTTACTATTGTTTCTCTTGAAGCATCACACATGTCACTCTGGTTTCCCTGCATTCAGGTTTGGGAAGGATGAATTGAGATGACACAGCACCTCTGTTACAATCCAAATCCTCTAATCCCATGAGTTAGGCAGAATACAGGGTTTAGTCATGGACTTCACTAATACAAATTGAGCATTACTGTCCATTTGGTGGGTATATCAAAGGGGAGGGCCTGTCTGCACCCTGGGGCTATAGGTAGATCATTGCAAATCAATATTTCATCTTAAAGATATGTTACTTTACATTTTAACCCAGCGTTATTTCAATAGGATTACACTACCCCACCGATAGAAAGCCTCTCCAGAGCTTCCAAACACTTTTTTATTTTATTTAAATGCTTTTATTGTGACTGGAATGTTTCACATGCTTCTACTAGGCTATTACAAGTGGATGAAGCAGGCCATGTCTGAATTCATTTTAATTGTTTTGTTGAAAGTGTAGACAACCCAGTTTCTTGATGTATACATTTCTTGTGATTTAAAGTTTTACGTGTACAATATACAAGTATATTTTTTATCCCCAGGTTCATAAATGCAAGAAGGAGAATAGTACAGCCAATGATTGACCAGTCCAACAGAGCAGGTATATTCACTTGAATTCTTCCAGACAGATCAATGTACAATGTACTACCCAGCTGAATGTGAATGGAATCCTTTAATACACATCGCATAAGGGCAGTGGTTAAAAGGATGTAAGACTCTGAAATATTTAGGGGGAGGAGTAGATAATAATGCAAGCTACTCAGAACTCAGATGTGAGTGTGGCATTTTCAAAGATCTTTAAAACAACATATCAATGTAAAACAACAGTCTGCAGTGGCGTTCTATACAGTTCAATGTATAGACAATCTGTTTAAAGGAGACTGATTTGTCAGTAACTGAAGCATTTATCTCTGTCCTTTACCACTGTCCAGTCAGTCAAGGTACCGCCTACAGCCCAGATGGCCAGCCAATGGGGGGCTTTGTCCTTGATGGACAACAGCATATGGGCCTCAGACCTGGTGGTAAGAGAATGTACCTTCCTCTAACATATAGCTAAAGCTAAAATGTGTGTATGCTATGACTTTGTACTTTGGAATATAGTAATATGATCTATGTAAACAACAAAGTATGTTTAAATATTGTAAATAAGGCATTTTTACTAACTGAGCAGTGTGCACATTCTGACACATGTATGCTGATATTATTTGACTTTAGAACATGTATACATACTTATGTGAACATTGCTGTTATGGCTATCTTCACTTAAACTTGAGAATTTAGCTGAAATCATGTCTAAAAGATAAATGCACATTTCTGATAAAATTTTCAACACTGAAATATTTAGGCAGTATTGAGATATTTTGACACAAAAAGGCATAAAGTAAAGTAAATAAAGCTCAGTGCATGTAGTCTACTTAAGGGACTTCATGTTGATTGGCCTATTTGCACTATTCATTTTTAATTGCCATGAAATAGCCAGATCGCACAAGTCTTTATCCCCTTCATTCACAACTTGACCAGTGATGGACCACCTTCAAACAATTAGACATTGTTATGATGATTACACAGGCACTTTCGGCTGTCATCTCAACTATATTAATCAGTTGCATGCTGATTGGTACAGTAACCAGGCACAACGGTTTGGAGTGGAGGGGATGTAGACTGATACATGAGTCTACATGGAAACTGTAAGAATGTTGTCATTCAGAATAATTTATATAAACATAATCATTGTCTCTCTATAGGACCAATGGGTGGCATGGGTATGAACATGGGCATGGATGGACAGTGGCATTACATGTAAATCCTCCCCACTGAGGTTAAGTAAGTAGTGTGTATTATTCTTTTTTTCTTTCTTTCTTTTTTCTTTCTTTTCATACCCTCATATGCTTTCCACTCTCTCCATCCAACCATGTATCTTTACCTGGCCAGGTAGAACAGGTATTTATCTTTTTAGTCTTTCCATTCGCGCCATTCATTTGTTATTGTTTTTTATTGTACTTATTTCTGTTCATCAATGCATCTTTCTCTCTCTCTGTCCCTTCATATCCTTTCCTCTGTACTGTGACTATTGTGAATGTGGGGGTGGGGGGCTAACAGTTTCCCAGCTCCCATCAACCGCCTTCCTCGGGTGACAGTCAGCAAATCAAGACGTATTGCCCGCCGGAGGCAGCCAAGCACAGAGAATTTTATTTAACAGCCGCTTTCTACTGCTCAATGAGGCACACCGTAATGACACTTACCTTGATTAATAGAGCTCTTTATATGGAAATAGGAGCTGCATTTGTCTGGCTTTTCAGTGGGCTCACTCCCCACGTTTTGCTAATGACGGTGCTAGCAATGCTAACAGAGCTATAGCAAAACATTTCAACAGAGGTCATACTCTCAACCAGAACAATAGTGACTATACTGTATTGTTGGAAACTATTTAATCCAATTGTTGTAAATGAATGGTCATTGACTAGTTAGCGTAATGGAACTGTGTCTTTTTTACCACACTTCATTTGATCTGTCATACTGTCTGATAGTTGTGGCAGTAAATTTAACCAGTACTGCAGGGAAATGGTTGTTTGAAGTAATAAGAGTGTCCTCCATGCACAATAAAGTCTGAGCCATAACATTTAGCTATTATAGAATACATGAATGAATCTGGGCAATTTTTTTTGTCTGCTGCACATCTGGCTGGACATATGGAACACTGCCGTTATGAAGCATAAGGGTTTGTTAGAATCAGGCCTAGTATATATACAATTATAGGCTACTGTTATAAATATAGTGTACAGTGTCTTATTGCCCACATATTTAATCAGTCCATAAGATTTCACTTTTGATCAGCTCCTATATTGATCATCTGCTATATTTTGTCCTATTATTTGACAAGTTAAATATATTGATTGACACATTTATAGACTGTTGTAGATTCAAAGCAAATTGATATTAAATATACGAAAATATACACTTGTGACTTGTTGGCATGCTTTTGGAATTCTGGGTTACTTTTACAGTGCATCATTTAACCCAATGGCTTACTTTTTTTTACAGTGGCTATCAACAATACAAGCACTAAAATATATAAAACACAAATGATCTAGCCTACTTAAATATTTGCATATTTACAAAATAATTGCAGTTGTCCTTGACACATTTTGGTGAGCAAGCAGGTTTAGTATGTTTGTAACATGTATTGAAACAGAGGTGTAAGACTTTAAGAATCTCTCTTTTTAGAACATCATATTGTAAACTGCTCTCCTTGAGAAAGTAAGGCATGTATAGTA
>JAODUG010024786.1:0-20406 GCA_027564795.1 Aphredoderus sayanus
CCAGGACCTGGAAAGGGTGAGAGAGAGAGAGAGAGGGAGAGAGAGAGAGAGAGAGAGAGAGAGGATTCAGAATTGTGAGAAGGAGAACGAGTAAGAGAAGGTAAAACACAGATACCAAGATGTAGAGAGAGAGATAGAGAGGGAGAGAGGCAGGAAGATTAAGGGAGAGAGAGAGGGGGGAGGAGGGGGCATCACGGAGGGTGAGTAGACGTGTGTTTGTGTTTGCCTTGGCCAGGTTTGTGTCCCCCGGCTCTTTCTCTGCCTTTAATTGAGAGAAGAGGACTCGGGAGAGCAGGAGACGCACACCTGCTACCGAAGGCTTCGCCAACTCACTTGTCACGCTCTGTGCCAACTGTGGGGCTCTCACTGCGTGTGTATGTGCGTGTGTGCATGCACGCTTACCTGTACATTTGTCTGCCTGTGACTGTGCTAGCATTTGTGTCTGTGCGCATGTATGAGGAATTGGTTGTGTGTGTGTGTGTGTGTGTGCGTGTGTGCGCGCGCGTGCACCATGCTTACCTGTATTTTTGTCTGCGTGTGACTGTATGGTTGCTAAGCATTGGGCGCATGTGTGCTTGTATGAAGAATTGGTTGTCTGCTTGTTGTGTGTATGTGTGAGTGTGTTTACATCATTTTCTCATTCTCATGCCAACCATGCAATCTCTATCATCTTGAGAACACCTTAGCATGCCTTGCTGGCTAGCAGAATCACTTCATTTTCTCAAAGTAAGGCTGGTTTGTTTTTTATCTGTGAGAAAGGCTTGCATGCCAAATTCTCCCAACAGGGGAGAGTGTATTTATTCAAGCATAGTCTCATGCGGACGATTTGAACACCTGTGATTTGATGTTATGCCTGTATACTGCCAACAATGTACAGCAACAGCTTCTTAAATGAGCCCTGCAGGCCAGTTGTGATTCCTGTTTGAGAAATTGCTCTGGGTCCTTTTGTAAAAGAGTCGTAGTATCATAACATATGTCATGTTTGGTTTGCTTTAGATCAATCACGTTCAACATCTGGACTGTCTGTCAGCTTTCATCCATGACAGCATTAATAATAGCAAGGAGACGAGATCCTCGAATCCTAATGGAGCCATTACAGTACATTTCCAAATAATACTTTTCATTTGGAAAAAGTCTGGTTTGATTTTTTTGGTTGTTGTTTTAAAGCTTGGATCATGCTAACGTGTCTTTTTCAAGAGTAGAATGATGGTAAACGCAGCCAGTGCCCCTACTGTGTCTGAAAACAGAAACTGGCAACTCTTACTTTCAACCGTGGCGATAAAGACAAACACGATGGATGCCTGTACATATATTTGTTCACCTGCTGTTTGTGTTTTCTGTTCAAATGAAGATAAAGTAGTAGTTATCTGGAGCTTTCCCATTCATACTGGATACCTGAAAATAGTTTGTTCTCTCTTGGGCCTACATGGAATAATACTAACTGAAAATATCCAAGCTTTATTAAATTCACTAATGTTGTTATTTTGAATACAGCTTTTTAAAACGTTTTATCTCGCTGGCCTTATTCAGGGTGCAAGCTCGTCAATGTGACAACATGCATTCTTAATAATCAGCTAGGTCCAGCTGCAACTGATTAGGGCTGCTAGCTATTCTGGGTGTGAAACGATCAATCAATCACTGATAGGCATAGAGTAACTCGACTAAACAGCACTAAAGGAGCAGTGATCATGCCCACGGATGGCTACAAGAAAACACATGCACCACATACTATACAGCCGCAGACACAGGGCACGTGCACACACGCGCGCGCACACCTGCACACAAACACTCTCATCAGGATGCATGACCATGAACCAAGCGTCCAGAGCCATTGCCTGTCTGTGTTCTCACTGGCGGAGGTCTGCTTATAAGCAGGAAGAGCTTGTCAATAGGTTTGCTGAGTGCCGACAGCCTGTTGATTATGAGTATGGATTAGCAGGCAAGTTTGATCGGGCTGGCGTCTGGTCAATGTCTCTCCCCTTCCCTCCCCTCCTCCCTCACATTGGTGGGGGGTCTTTGCACTCCTCTCCTCTCAGCAGGCAGTAAATAAGCAATGCTCTGAATGGCCCACTGCCATTCATTTAGTCAAAGCCACTTAAATGAATGCTGTGTTGTGTGTGTTAAGTTTGTTTCGGAGCAACTGTCGGCCATTATAAACACGGCTAATCGTATGTGGCTTTACAAGCGAACACACGGAAGCAATAGAAACCAACATGGTTTGACGGTTCTCGCAGAAGAAATTCAAACCGTAACAGCTTACACAGGTTTTTAATAACTGCTGTGTGTCATTTCATGGTGTGTGTACCTACATTGTGTGTACTGTATTTCATGCTTATTGCATTATTATTGGTTATGTGTATTGGTATTGTGTGTGTGTGTGGTATTTAGTAATATGCAGGCATTACTGACCTCTTAATCTATGTTACACAGTATATGTCAATACGTGACATATTCACTCTCCAGTTGTTTATTTATGTCAACATAACGGCTATTAGACGAGCTAATTGCAAAAAACTGAATAAAACAAAATTATAAAATGACTAACTGCGTAGCTGTGTGAATAAACACAGAGCATAAACAGGCTCAACAAATCTTCAAATCATTTATCAGCATAAAAATCTCATCAGCTAATCACTAATTTAACCGTTGCGCTGTGCTGAGGAGAGAGGCAGATTATGAGATATGCATGCATATCTCAAGCGGCCATCGGGAATGTCATTTAAATGTGAAGTGGCTCTTGGCATGTTTACTTTTAACAAAGCCCTTTATATAATTTGTGTTTAAAGATACATTTTTTAATTGTATGTGTGTGTTACAAGCTTACATATTGCCAGCTTGTTTGACAACATGCATGCTGCCATATAACTACAGTACAGTATGTGTTGGTTCACCTATATCATCAATATTCTATAATTTATTAACAAACACATGATTTTCTCGTGAATCAATTATTGCTGTTGTAAAATGTTTGCATCATATGCCTTCAAGGCTTCCAAATAAAATAGAATGAATGTCTTAAGCATCTTATAAGACAAAATTACTGAGCCATTAAATGGCAGTATCAGCTCAGCCCCCACCCTAAGCCTGTCTTACCAGTTTCTGTCTTTGAAAAGATCTTTATAGTTGTATTATAACACACCCTCATCTCCCATTTGACTTTTAAAATGGTATATATGTATTAAAATGAATGTATTCCCTTTTTACAACTTCAGGCAGGGGCTGGGGGTGGCGGGCCGAGTGGTTAGAATCTCTAAATGTTTAATTCCCATCTTGCCAAGACAAGGTGAGAAAGTATTGACATTGTGTAGTTAAAAGTGTGGGCCTCAAAATGGGCTTTTAAACAGATAGGAAACACCTGCAAATGGTCAGCCGGTAAATGACTGTCTCTTTTTTTTTATGTGAGGCAGACGGACTGTAAAGGCCTTGTCTCACGCCGCAATCAATCAAGTCTTGACTTCCAGACCGTTATTCAATTATGCATGTTAGGGCCAAGCCCAGGGCGGCCTAGCAGCCAGACATCCTGGCAGATAGATTTCACTTTTAAAGTTTTGGATGTTGAAAAAAAAATAAAAATAAAACACAAAAGAAAAACATCTCCATTAACACTTTGGTGAAAGCCACTAGGTACTACTGTAGGAGCAACTTTGGGATGGGGATGAGAGCATATGTAATTCATGGCTGGAATCCTCCTTGAAATCAAAGTGATATAGATCAAAAGGCATTAAGCAAGATCATTAGGAAATGGCTTTTCTCAGCATTGCGAATGCAAATCTCTTGTTTAAGTGGTACTGTAGAAGCACAGTGGTACTTGCCTCTCTCTAGGACTTGTTGTATGACCCTCTGAATGACTGACCCCTAAACTACTGTACTGTATATTACAACAAGCTAATAAGTGGCATGTCATTTCAATTTGACACCAGTTCCTATCCTAGTTCAGCTCAGCTTGGGAAAAATAACAAAACTTGGTCCACTGTGAAATGTCCTCTGCTCTTGCTGAGGGCTATGTCTGACCTCAGTGTGTGAGTGTGTGCGCGTGTGTGCATGTGTACGTGCATGTTTGCGTGTGCACATAATCACTATCACAGAGATGTGGACAATAGGTTAAAAAGTTGCTGCTTTCATCCAATTTTTCAGTCCACAAATATGTCCACATTAGAAAAGGAAAGAATGACAAATGAAAATATTTGAAGAAAAAGCTCAGTCCTGTGATGCACCCTTAGCCCTTTGGATCCCCCACCATACCCACCATCAAGCCAAAGCTATATCACGTTCCCACCATGGATGGTACAGTAGCAGTGTATATTGTAGCTAGGCAAATGATTTGATGAAGGCAAACAAGATGAGACTGCTGTGGCTTTTTCAGATTTGACAGGGTCATATTCAGATTCAACAAGCTGTGCACTACAAACTAAACATATTTAAATTGTAGATTTTAAAGACATTTTGTTAATTATTTTATACAGCTTGGAACTAATAATTAACTTATGTCTGTGTCTTGAAGGCTGGGAGCATATACTGTATACACTGTATGAACATATACTATGTTCATTTGGTCTTGAAAATACTACAGTACCTATGAGCCATGCTGTGCAGGCACATATGTTGCCAAAACAGCTGCTAACACATCTATGACATACTGCTAATGACACAATTGGCAGCTTAACTGCACTTTGTACAACTACAAAGTTGTACAAAGTGCAGACCTATTGGGGGAGCGCAGAATTCTTAGCTCAGTGAGATAAAAGAAAGAAAGACATATTTTTCTGTTATATTCTTTTTTACAATCAATTTCATTGCAAGTTTCATGCAAGTCCGAGGCTTGGAACATAGTCAGGTGAATCCAAAAAGTCACATTTCTGTCCTCCTACCTAAGCATTCAATATTTCGGGTAAAGGATACTTACAAAGCTTACCCACTATGCATAGGGATAGTCCACGCAAAAGTGTGTCTAACTCAGCCACCTGTTGGGCTCAACAAGTTGATTTGAGGCATGTGACTTGCCTCAAGCCTATGACGATGATAGTGTCTTGGTTTTGGCGTAAGCGTCTTCTTTCTAGTCCCAGTCAGTGCAACTATGCGTCCAGAAGCTAGTGGTTTGGAAGACCCTTTCTAGCTTTGTATTGCAGAGCTACCAGAGAGTTTTTGGCAGGGTAACAGTCCCCATCGCCAGTGGGGAAAAAGACACTAGATTTTAGGGATTTTACTCTTCCCCAGAACCTACGGTGGTTAAAACAGGAATACCACTTTACAGACTTTATCCTGAACCTAACGGCTATCTGAAATAAGCCTACCTCTTCACCACATCCCATACCTGGATCTCAGATTCATGGACTTTGATGACACCGGGGATAGTCAATTGCACTCGCCACTCCCACCAATATAACACTCCTTTGTGGCTCATTTATCCCTGACACAGAATGGTGGGGTTTCTGGCACTCCCACTCATACTCTCCAGTCCTTCCAGGTAACAATGAGCTGCACAAAATATACTGAGCTCAAGCCAGGTCTTTCAGTTCAGTTACTATGTACAGTGCCCTTTGCTTACAGGAACTCAGGGAAAAGACTGTGGCAGGACACAAGTGCGATGAACTTCCCGATGAAGTTCAATATGTTGACAACTCCACAGCTTTTGCACTCCCCTTGGAGTTGGCTCTAAGGATTGGCTCACATCAACAGATCTGACCTATGCCTTCTTTCACATAACCATTCACCAGATCCGCAGACAATATTTCAGGTTTGCTTTCAAGGGAATAGTACCAATTCCAGGTTTTACCATTCGGTCTCTGCCTCTCACCTCTCACCAAGTGCGAAGAGGCAACCCTGTCTCCATTTCATTGTTGAAGCATGAGGATTTGCGATGATTGCATTCTGGCTGCAGAGACTAGAAAACAGGCAGTCTCACAGCCTCATTTGCAGACGCTGGGTTTCTCAATAACTCACAGGAAGTAGCTCTGTAATACCCGAACATTGGGAGGGCATTTTATCAGTGGCAGTCTTGATATCAACTCAGCCACTCGTTGCACTTCCGTGCGTTTCGGCCGCCTGTAAGAAGCTCCATTTGGCAGGGTGCTGGAGCTCCACAGTTGTTCCTCTAGAGGTCTGGGGCTCGTTGTGCAACAGGTGTTGGCGACGCGAGGTGTGGTTGACTGCACCGAGCGTCCATTCCATTACCTGGAATTCTTTTCAGTATTTCTGGCACTCTGCCAGTTTGTCCCCACATTAGAGTGGCTTCATGTTCCCATCAGGACAGACAATATATATAGATACTGTTTAAGTCCCATATGTGTTGTACCGAGTAAACCAACTGAACGGGAATGTTAAGTTGTGGATACTGTGTAACTACTGTTCCCAGACGGAGGGAAATGAGATACAACATGGCTCGGCCCCGTTTCCTCAAGACTTGGTGCAGAGCTGTATTGAACAAGGGGGTATGATGCAGGTGACTATTTATATGCCAGCCTGACGTGATAGAGTTGGCACAACAGCTCCCTGCATCTAGCCTTTCAGGCATGATTATACTGTAGGTGTCTTCATGCTGAGTACGCTACAGCGTGATATCCCATAGCTATGTGTTGTACCACATTCTGCTCCTGGGAACAGTAGTTATATGCATAACTTAACAGTTTTGACACCATGTTCGTGTTTGCTAAAAATGGCAGAAGTGAGAAGTAAAACCCACGCCAAGACAGACACCAGAATGACACACACACACACGTATACAAACACACACACACACACACACGTGCATGCACAAATGTAAGCAGTGTGCAAATGGTCATACTGTTTTCTCGTTGCTTCTCAGTGCCCCACAGCTCTGTTAGCTCTCCTAAGATGCTGAGATTGTTAGTTTAAAATTAGATGTGTTAGAGGGGCCTTTCTCAGGGAATGGAACCTTTTATACGTTGCCATTTATAAGTTCAATCTTTAGCACAACACACACCAGGTTAACATTTAAGGGTGGACTGAACACAAACGACAGGGCAGGCCTTCAGGCATGTTTCAAATAGCCTATGCGAGGCTAAACAACTCTGTATGACACTAACCGTGTGTTCCTCTTTCTGTTGTCATGTGATCCTTTATATAACCAGACTAACAGTTGGGTGAATGCATAGACTGCCAGATAGATGTAAAATCCTCATCAGCACTTCAGTGTTCTCACCCACTTAAAGTACACAATGCAGTGAAGTGCACTCGGCACTCCACATGCATTGTGTAGAACAATGTAAAACCCAAGTCTTGCTAGAGGGCCTATAGAGGACCACTTTTTGCGGCGGTTGTACTTGTTAGGGCGATCTTTATCAGTCCACTTTTAAGATTGAATTATGACAACTGACAATAGTCTACGCACATATTTTAAACATCAATACTTGACTGATAAACTATAGCCTAGCCGATTTATGGTAGGCATCATTATTATAGATATGGATTAGTTTTATGTGATTGTAGAACTGCTGTTCTGCGAGTACTTTAGCTCTTGAGCAGCTGTGTGTGGCCTCAAAATCCTAAACCACATCTCGCCAAATATGATCACTTTTCATGATACTTTCCCATCAGGATTCTTCATGTAAGCCCCATACGTGTTAGGCAATATATTAGCTAATCAGAATCAATTTGTTTTACTGTAATTATTTTACGATTACAGTGACACCTTGAGGGAAGAACAGATTAAAACATGTCATCTTTGCGTGATTGAATTAGAACATGCTATTAAAATGGATAATGAGTATGTGAAAGCAAACATTAGGCTTTGATTACCACTCTCGTCATGAGGTAATATTTAGCTAAGTGCAACACTGCTTATTAAATGCGTTGGCTCATGTGGCAAATTAGCCAGTGTCTCTCTCCCCCTAGTTTGTAGACTGGGTTAGTTCATAAAGAACATATTTATTTGCTAATAATTTGAACAGATGGGTGAATGTGTCTGCGTAGTTATTTTTCTTTTCTAACATGGGGTGGGGGAACACGAGAACAATGGGGAAAGGTTAACGATGATATCGCTTCTAAAGATAGAAAGCAGTTGTCTGGATCTGTTAGTTGGTAACTAATAGGTCTGTGAATGTTCTTTTTCACCTAAACTCCCAAATGCATCCCTTCCTCACCAGTTCCATTGGAAATTACACTGATTAAGGTGCATGTGTATCTCTAGTAGGATAATAATAGTACAGAAAATAGGAGTGCGTTATTTACAGGGCGTCTATACTCACTTTCACACTGTTCGTGAGTCTGTCCTCTTACACACACACACACACATACACATTTTTACACACCCACACATCGAAGTAAACTCTAGGGCTTGTGGGTGGTAAAATGCTGTATTGTAGCAGGGAGTTTTTTTTTAAGAACTCCTTCCCAGGCAGGTAATTTGATTCTGGGAGGTTGAAGTGAGGTGATCTGGGGGTCACCCCTGTAGACAGTCCCCACTCTAATAAAAAGCCAGAGTGGTGCGAAACCAGAGGGGGGCTAAAACCTCCATTAACTCCTATCCCAGCAACACCGGGACAGGCAACCTGTGACCCAGCAAGGCAGCCCTAGTCCCCTAATCACATGATCAGGGAGTGGCAGAGCTGGTGGCAGGTCGACTGTGATTAGACACAAACAAAGGAAAAAAGAAATATAGTGACCTAAGGGAGAGTGAGAGCTTGGCACAAAGAGGGAAGGTGGAACAAGTTTAACGGAGTACTTTTGATCACCGTGTTTATTGGAATGCCTTGTCCTACCCTCAAGCCATGTTTGGACATTTGTATAAATGAAGCCTCCTTTGTGTGATCAATTTACATATTGCTGAGCTGCACATATTGATTTCATACACCGTCAAGGTACGATTCCAAACACTAAACACTTTTGCTTCTCCCCTTTCTGCTCCTCTCTTCTCCCCTGTCGTTTTCCTTGCCACTCACCCCTTCCCCCCTTTTTCCACGTTCGGTTTCACCTCCTCTCACCTGCTCTCTCCTCCCCTTCTCTCCTTTCCTTCTCTCCTCTCCTCTCCTCCTCCTTGCAGTGGGACGCTATCACCGAGATGGATGAACACAACCGGCCCATCCACACCTTCCAGGTGTGCCACGTGATGGAGCCCAACCAGAACAACTGGCTGCGCTCCAACTGGATCTCCCGGCAGGCGGCCCAGAAGGTGTACGTGGAGCTGCGCTTCACGCTGCGCGACTGCAACTCCATCCCCTGGGTGTCCGGCACCTGCAAGGAGACCTTCAACCTCTTCTACCACGAGACGGACGAGGCTCACGGCGTCAAGTTCAAGCCGGCGCAGTTCACCAAGATCGACACCATCGCGGCCGACGAGAGCTTCACCCAGATGGACCTGGGCGACCGCATCCTCAAGCTCAACACGGAGGTGCGCGAGGTGGGGCCCGTGAACCGCAAGGGCTTCTACCTGGCCTTCCAGGACATCGGCGCCTGCATCGCCCTGGTGTCCGTGCGGGTGTACTACAAGAAGTGCCCCTTCACGCTCAGGAACCTGGCGTCCTTCCCCGACACGGTGCCACGCGTGGACTCCTCCTCGCTGGTGGAGGTGCGCGGGGCGTGCGTCAACCACGCCGAGGAGAGGGACACGCCCAAGCTGTACTGCGGCGCCGACGGCGATTGGCTGGTCCCGCTAGGGCGGTGCGTGTGCAGCGTGGGCTACGAGGAGATTGACGGCTCCTGTGTCGGTGAGTGGGGCCTGGCCTTGGTCCTTTGCATCCTTTGTTGTCTCTGTCCCTCTCTCTCTCTCTCTATCTCTATCTCACTCATTCCGTCTCTATCTCTCTTTCTATCTCTATCTCTCTCTCACTCATTCTGTCTCTATCTCTCTTTCTATCTCTCTCTCTCACACACACTCGTTCTCTGTCTCTGTGTCTCTCTATCAAGTTCAAGTTCATGTAAGCTTCATTAGCATGGCAGTTATGGGAACAGCAGTGCCAAAGCTAGAGTGCAGGTAACACTCAACAAGAACAACAATATTTCAGACAATGAAATAAATATTAATAACACAGTGATAACTGTAAATAAATAAATAAAGAACATTAAGAACAATAACTCTGTCTCTCTTTCTCTCTATTGCTCTCTCTGTGTCTCTCTCTGTCTTTCTCACTCTCTTGCTCTCTCTCTCTCTCCCACTCTCTCTCTCTCTCTAATTTTGTTTCCGTACAGCCTCAAACCTCTATTCCTTCCAATAGGCCCGCTATGCTTTGACGCTTATCGCCTTCTACTTTTCCATTTATTTATTCACGCCATCTGTTATTGATATGGAAAGACGTGTAGTACATCTTATAGGAACCCAGGCAGGGAGTCCGTGTCGTCTATGGTCTGCTTAACATAAGTATTGACACATGCGCCCGGGAGCCAGATAAGGCCGATTGTTAGCCACTAACCTGCTAGCGATTCAGGTTGAGATCTAGCTTGAAGGAGATCAGGAGTGTTTGATATGGATTCTGTCAGACGAGTGTGCATGTGTGCGCGTGTGAGTGTTTGTGTTCCGTACGTTTTTTTTTGTTGTTGTGTCTGTTTGTGCACTTGCATAAATGCCCCTGTTGCCATGCACACACTTTTGAGTTCACTTTTGAGTTATGCGCCCGTGTGGCGCCAGCTGCGTGTTTTCCACAGAGAGAGAGAGAGAGAGAGAGAGAGAGAGAGAGAGAGTGCATTAGCCTGAGCAGAGGAAGATAGGCTTGCGTGGTGTCGGCGGTGAGAGGCCCAGGCTCCATCTCTATCAGTGGAATGGATCGACAGACGAACACCACAGAGCTGGACACCGTCTGCTGCCCTGCTGAGACCCCGTAATGGGCTCCATCAGTCTGCGTGCGTGCGTGTGTGTGTGGGGGGGGTGGTGCATCTGTGTGTGAGCCTTTTGAAAGCAGATTAAAGCCTTAGATGGATAGATGGATTGAGTGAGAGAATTCTTAACATTAGAGTGTAACTGTGTGTGTGTTGCATGGGTGCATGTGTGCGCGTGGTAAAAGCAACACAAAGTCCACCAGCCACTGTCCCTGGAGGCCACCTTACTGTGACAGATTACCTGCACTGGCCAGAGGTTTGATCTGACCTCTCTGATAAGGCTTTGAGGATGTTATCAATTGACTCCACTCGCGGGGACTGCCTACTGCACACAAAACATATGCACCCTCCCAAAGGGTAATTTTCAACTTCTCTGGTAAAAGGCTGCAAACGATCAATGTGACAGTTTGATGAAATTGTTTGCATGCAGTGGTACGCAGATGTATACGATAGCTTTGTTTTGAGATAGTCTTGGCAGATTCTGGCTGCTGCTACATTACATATCTCCATATCAGACCAGGAAGAAAAACATTTGTGTCTGATCGTGGCGATAAACGGGGTACAAGCGGCGGTTCATTTTCCCCGGGTTATCTTTAAACACAATGGGATGAAATCAGGCCGCTTTCACTCGACCTGCCTCTCATCCAGTGACCTGTTTCATCCTGATAGATGAGGGCATTGTACCTTAACCATGCCAATCTGTCTGAATGTCAATCTGTCTCTCTCTCTCTCTCTCTCTCTCGCGCGCTCTGTCTGTCTCTGAAAAAATAGTAGTGTATATGTCATTGAGACTGTAAAAGTAACACACAAATACATAAACAAAATAGGCCTACTTAACATGGGGGTGGGGCACTCAGGGTACGAGTTAGACACTTAACAAATGGTGTTGGGTGTTTGGAAAAGTATCATCATGTGTTAATTGCGCAATTTCCATTAACATACAACATCTGAAGAAGAACTCGCAGCCAAATCTCTGCCTGTTACCTTTTACACAGTAATTAAGCTGCTCTATAGATAGATACCTCTTTTCTCTCAATTGTGTTGGAGCACCTCCAGACCCCGCTTTGTCTTCACGCCGTCTGGAACCAACTGTCCTCATACAGTTGATTATGATTCATCTTCTGTTGTGCGCAAGCGAGGTTCCCCAGCTGCACCCGCAGCTGCACTGTAATCAACAGGCCAGGGGTGAAACTGCAGCTGTGATTAGAGCCGGACTGCCCTAAAATGGCCGCCTCATTCCAGCCCTTCCCACCAGCTCAGTACATTATCCTTTGCTATTCTTACACGTCTTAATTGCTGAGCTGGAGAACACACAGCTAAACTAGCTCTCTGGGACCGGTGGGGAGCAGATGGTGAGACAGGCGGAGGCATGTTTCTAAAACACCCGGTGTTTCTTGACCCTCTTGGATGTGTTTGGAACACACCCTGTGCCTTCATAAAATGATGTATAAAGCACGATTGTATGCAATACAGACTAGGGGCCCTATTTTAACGATTTAATGGAACAGTCTAAATTGCATGGCACAAGTGCAGTTAGGGTGCGTCCAAATCCACTTTTACAACTTAAAGCACATGGTTCAAAATGTTGTACTTACCACGCGAGTGTGAGGAAAATTGATGATGCTATTCTACTTGGTACAGTAGTTGTAGTTTTTCCTACGATTAAAAAAAAGTCCTTGTATGACCAGACTACATCCCACAATTCCTAGAGAATAATCCCAGTTGTCTCAGCAAGCCAAGCTAGACAAGAAAATGAAGTGGTGCATGCTGTAGTGATCCTTGGTCACTGGTCCTTGGTTAATACATTTAAGAACTATACACATTTCTCCTTTCCTGCATCCAAACAATAGAGAGACATAAATGCAGGCCATCACTAAAGGGTTTATGCCCTACCCCCTCCTTAAGAGGAGAAGAACTGACACTTTGTTCCACAGGAGAAGAACCCTAAATAAAGACATTTTACAGAAGAATTTTCAGATAAGGAAATCCCAAGAAACACCACAAGAAACACCTTCAGCTCCTCCCAGGGCTGGACCCTAGCTAGAAGATTATAAAGGTCACTGTGTGTAAAACACCCCCTTCTCTTCTTTGAAACTCTCTCTCTTGCAAACTTTCTCTCTGAAAATCATCACTGTTCAGTCTGGTTACATTTTTACAATGTAGCTAACTCGTTAATTGCGTCAAGTAGAAGCCTAACCGTAGCCTAAACTAGGCTACGTTTCAAAACTTTCATCAATGGAGAAACATCGCTACAGCAAATCCTGCTATCTCCTCGATGCAGCAGGAAAGCTGCGATCTCTTCCCCCACCACCAGTTGGGAGGGCTAACGCCTATCGACACAGAAGCCTTGGGATCGCAGAACCCCCACCCCTATAGCCGATCTATGTCACCAACAGGCGTGGGAGAATCCACTCCGCCTCGACAGAGAGGACCGCCTCGCTCTCCAAAACCAACAGATGACCATTGCCACAGAACCTTGGGATGAACACTGCTCATCACGTCAGCGCCCGGACGTCCAATCAGTGACAGCAGACCGACTGACCCATCCCCTCGGCACCACATCAGAAAGGGAGGTTTGTCTTGTCTTACGCAAAGCCGGTGTCTAATCTCATCTGTCCTCCCCTTCCAACTCGATGTCCTCTGCCCTGTTAAAGAAATAGTCACGCTGCTAAAGCTAACATACGCTAGAAGAAGAAAGCATCGGCTAGGTTAGAAGGCTAGGCTAGAATGGAGCGAACTAGGCTAAGCTAAGGCTAGTTGTTTTAGCGCAGATCAGTGCAGAATAGCACAGCTGGATGCAGACCACTTCACACTTTTCACACATGCTGCTTTATTTATAGCGGTTGATAAGTTTGAATCCCTTATCGTGCATTTTGATGTTTTGTGAGGAAATCTTACGTGATGTTGTACAGTGTTCTGTTCTTTAGCTATAGGGTACTGTATTATCATTATTATGCAACATTTACTCACCATATAACCACTTATTATGCATGCCATGTTTAATCTCGTTTGAATGCTTTAATAAATCTATGGTTTTATAATAAGCAGTGGTTGTTATTATTTATGTGTAACAGAAACTTCGGCCCCAATCATCGTAAATAATTCATAAATTCAGATTTATGACATTATTTTGATAATGAGCATATTTTGGAATATTATTAATGTATTTATAATCATAAACGTAACTAAATCACTCTGTGTCTAAGGATACTAAAACTTTAGTGGTGCCCCAATTATTCATAATAAAATATGAAATATCAATTATGAAAATATCATAATTTTTCCAAATTTAATAAACCCAAAATTAAGTATAGGTTTCACTACAATGCTGAGCTCTGCTTTGAAATGAGCCCACATTATTAACTCGTAATATATTCCTTTTTGTATGATGATGTAATGATGATGTAATTTACCATTATGCACAAATAAAGAAAATGTTAGTCTAAAAATAAGTATCATTTTGCCTTTCTTTGCAACATTAATGTTCCTGCCAGTCACCCAACTGCTTAAAGTTGTTTTACGGTTGCTACTCTTGCTACAATTTTGTGACGTGTGCTACAAAACAACCAACCTCTCTAGCACGTTCATAGTCATAGATACATAGTTCATAGTTTATAGATACATGGTCTACAGCCCCAAAAATAACTGTTTACTTTCTGTTTAATGCCTTTTTTTTACAGTATGTAGCCTATGTTTATAAGCTACAGTACTAGCCCACCAAGCTACCCAGCAAAGATAGGCTACCTTCAATAATATGGAAATATACATTTGTTTGTCTATTTAAAACAGAAAAGAAAGACGGGACAGGATTGGATGAGTCATTTTTCTGGAATTAGGACGAGACAATAATTGTCACGTCATCATGTTCACGTAAAAGTCATGGTACGGAATGGGACAGGAATATTTTAGTGGGTGTTGGATGGGACAGGAGTGCAAATCCACTCCTGTGACATGCTCTCTCATGCTCAGATGGGTGCACATGCATTTGCCAAATGCCTCAGTCTGAAACTAGCAGACACTTGCGTTGTGCTTGGCGCCGGGTTTAAGATAGAAGGTTAGAAGGATTGTGCTGCAGTTGGAAAACGTCTGTAAGCATGGCCAGATGCATTAGTGTTTTGTGTGTTTATGAAAATACATTAAAGCATACAGACAGAAGTCAGTTGTTCTACACCTAAATCAAATCTCTCTTGATATGTATCTAGAGTCTAGACAAATATTTTATCCTGCTCCATGATATCCATCACTGTCATTGACTGACAATGCTGTCAATAACAACTAGAGACAGTAGGATAGATTTGATTCTGAGGGCAGCTATTGTTGCAATGCAGTCAGATGGTTATTGATCCGAATGTTGTTGAAATGATGCAGCTACTTCATAGTAACAGTGGTACATTATGTAAAAGTGATTCTAGCCATAACATTTCACATTACGACAGTAGTTTGACCTCCCAGTGCTCTGTTGGATGCTGCAATTTATGACCTCTAATTAAATTTGGGTTATTATCACTGTTATCTTTACTTCCCCCTTGTGGGAGATTGCACATGTTGAATATTGTAGTAGCTTGATCTTTAGCAGATGTTTTGTAATACTTCCAGATGGAAAACAGACCTGTCCGATGTGCCGCTGAAAATGTGCTGAACATATCAGCAAAGTTTATTGCGATTAACTGCCTCCAAACAGCATTAAAACATTTTTTTTGTCAAATTGTATAGGTTTTCTTGATTGGCTGATGGAAAAGCTGCTGGGCCTGTTGTTGATTACCCTTTGAGAATGTCTATTGCCTGACTATGATGTATGAATGGTGGGCGATTAAAGGGTGCTTCCCTACAGAAACCAATCACAAGCTAGCCAACCTTGCTTCCGTCTGAATGTCGAAATTCCCACGCGTCCTTTCTAAAGGTCACCCCTCGCTCACTGGGTGAGAGCGAGAGAGTTTCATTCTCTCTTGTTCTCCCACCTATTCGGCCTGTTTTGCCTTCACCCGGTTCCTAAGAAGTGGATTTCACAGCTGAGTTAAGGTCGGCCCCTTTGGGGCAACATGTAGCCATTATACTGCTGTGTCAGCCCTGAAATGCAGCCCCCCAAGTGCTCATTGTTCCAGGATAAAACAGGCATCATTATTAAAAACCTCCACACCAGGTACCACAGAGCCTTGGGCATCAGGGGAGCAAATGTGTGCTCACCAGATCATGGTTGGCATTGTTTTTGCCAGCACTGTGCGTATTTTTCCCAGCTGATTAGGGCGTTGTAAAATAATATATTTAGTGATAATGTATGTCATTTCACATTTCACAAATATATTCTCTGCTCTATCTTTGTCATGTGACTTATTCTAAAATGATTTAAAGCTGAAAGAGCTATAATGTTCTTTGTGAGGTCTGGGGGTTACTCGATAAGGAGCTGTCTCCGATGTGTTTACCTAAATTTAATTGGGTTTGCTTAAGAGCCAAACCTAGACTATTCCCATGTGTCTAAAATAGATTTTTTTTTCACATGTTTGATTGGATTATAGCTTAATACATTGTTGTAGTATAGTTATAATGACTTGACTTTCCTGGCCAGGTCTCCTATGAAATGAAAAAACAATATAGAACAATGGAACTAACCTGGTTAAATGAAGGTTAAAAGAAAACAATACAAAATAAAGATCCCTGTGAAATTGCTCTTATATTACCACTAGTGTGGTAATATAGTGTGGGCCAAAGTTCTTTCTATACTCACTATTACGTTTCATCTCGGAGACAGACTTTGAGAAAATCTTGGCGTTTTAATGTTTTACCTTATATAACCCCAGAACACTTGATAAAAAGGTATTATTTTCAAGACAGGCACTTCAATGCTTACTGGTAAACCTTTATTTACTTTGAGAAGAAAGATAAGCCAAAGAAGCGTCCTTGTGTAAAATTCAGAACAAGGAACCTTGCTTCTATCAATGTGCGTAAAATGAAGACAATGCTCTCCAGCCGAACAATCTTCTCTTATTTCTATCCAGTGATTTTTGGTTGCAATAGGACGTTAATCCCTATCCATTTCAAGAAAGAAGGCTGTGGCATTAAGAGCACTGGAGACTGGTGTTAATCAAGGCCAGTGGCTAACAATGGTGCCATGGGCTCTTGATAGCTGTGTGTGTGCACAGGCACGCTCATGTAGACCTTCAGCTCACCATCCCTTCATTCTGGCACTCATTCTCTTGTTTTATCAATCTCATTCACTCCCCCTCTCTGATGATTACAGAGTCTGCCTCTTACAATTTCATTTCCTATCTGAATGGAGCCTGAACAAGTGTATGTGTGCACACATCGTTGGGGGCTTATGGCTTTAATCTTCCCGTTGTCAACACGCCTGTGACACCAAAATGATAAGCTTTATTTTGTGACCACAGGACTGTGAGCAGAAGATGATTTAGCATTTTTTAAGGGAAAGTCATTTAAATGCCTGGACTGTGTGCTATAGAAAGCTAAAGGGATCATCTACAGTTTAATTATTTTCAAGAGCTCTTACCAATTAATCTGAAACTGAAGGAGTGTTTTCTACAAAGATGTTTTAATCAATTCTGAGCACAGTGGGGCCCTTAGGCAGCTTGCACTGATAAAACTTTGTGTTGTGGCTTGCAGACGTTGATTTCAAGTGGATATACATGACAGTATTTTCAGAAAAGTGTAACTGCCCACAAAATGGCATCTTACATTTTAAATAATATTCTGAACATAGCATAATTACTTATCATTTCATCATAGTTTCATTCCTAAAGGAAAGGGTATTACAAGCCTATAATTGGCAATAATAAAGGGGGAATAAAGCCTAACCTTAAGAAAGTTTAAAAAATAAGCAGGCCAAAACGTTTTGTTGGTTAGTTGTTGAGTTTTTGAGTTTGGTTAGGGTTTGATTTGGTTGGTAAATCCAGTCACTACATAATTAGTATCTGTGTTGTATCACAAGCCACTTATATTTATTCATCAATAAAGTTAATTTGCTTTGGTAAATACATTTAGTTGTTTTTTCCTAACCAACTTGATTTATGTTTAAGGCATGGCCAGTCTTTCTAGAGAAAGCTTTTGGATATTTGAATAAACAGAAACTCACTTTTCTCCCTTTAATGCCATCAGAAGCTCTGCCCCACACATTACAAAAGCATTGCCAAGGCTATGATGTTTGGTGCGGTCTGCGCCACTTTGTTTTGTGATCCCATTTAGAGAGCCAGGGCTTAATTAAATGTATTATTTCAGCTCTAGCTACAGTATAGTCTGATGGCTGTTACTTGTGAAAAGCATTTGAGAATTTAGGTAAATTCTTCACTCCCCAGCTCTGTTACTGTGGTAGCTCATACAGTACGTTAGTCTGATAAAGTAGAACCCAAAGGCTCTGCAGTACACATAATTCCATAGTGCACTTTCACGACAGCATGCTAATGGATCATGTTTGATTTGCCAGAATAAATCATCCCCAACTCTTTCTATTGTGGACAGAGAAAAGGGGGGGGGAGCAAAAAAGAATAATAAATAAAAAACTGCGTGGAGGGAATGTTTTCTTCTTTTCAGCAGGTTCTATAAAAATTGAAAAGTACACAGCAACAAGAGCTCACTTACAAAGTACAAAGTAGGTTAGAAAGTTTTTGTGTACGTCTAGATGTGTGGTTGCATAATATATGTGTGTGTGCACGTGCTCGCGTGCGGGAAGCCAATTGTGTGATGATTTAACAGACCATAGGGAGTTGACACAAACACATGCATTTATGATATTTTTTAATGTTCTTTAATTTCTCTCATTTTTCTCTCAATCCATTTTCTTCACCTGTGCATCTCTCTAAAAGATATCGTTCTCGTGCTGTGAGTACCGAATTGTGCTGAACCTGTGCTTGCGGCCTCTGTGTGTAAGGGGTCTGTCAAAGGCAATGAATAATGTAATCTCACTGTATGATTGTATACTGTACAAAATGTATGTGTGTGTATCTGTGTGTTTGTGTGGCTGTGTTCCTGTATGTCTATACCTTAGCTTAGAAGCTGTTTGTTACTGGACTGGCTGTCTTTGGTCGTAGCAAACCTGAGCGCTAGGGTATTTGCAGTTATAACAGATCTACGCAATCACCTTCAGTTAATCCTTATTCTACCATAACACCCTGGCACACTGTTCCTGTGCTAAATGTTTTGATCAGTTTTTATAAAATATCACTGTGAGATTTCAAACTTGTGTCTTTTTATTTTTTGATAAAAATGTGACAGTTCCGGTTTAACTTTAGATCTTTAAATAACAATGCTGCCAGTGTGTAAAACCGCGAGAACACACACTGTTGCTAAGGTGGGCATGACCTGTCTGTAATTGTGTTGATAACAGGCGTGTTGGTGTGGCTTTAATTGGATGAGCAGCATAAACAGCTTCCACATTCTTTGCTGCCCCAGAGACGTTTTCAATTACAACTGAAATTCAGTTAGACAACTCAGAGCCGAGGCAACAATTACACTGCATATCCTTCAAACTGTCACCTAGCCAAATGAGATGTCTCTCTCTCACACAAAACGCACACATACAACAGCGCCAATGCACACGACCGCAACATTAAAAAAAAAAGTTTCCTTTTTTTTTTTTTTTGACATAATAAACAGTAGAGCGTCAATCACATTAACAAAAGGCTTTGCTACTGTATGTATTGTGGATAACACACACACACACACGGGGGTGGTTATGAGCTGGCGTCAGCTGAGTTGTTTACAGAAGGGCTACACGGCAGGGAAGGTGCTGTGGCATTTCAGACAAAGCCAGTTTGGCTTTAACAAGCGTCGGTCCTCCAGGCTTAATTGGTAGAGTCTGGAGAGGCCTCTCTGACTCGATGTCTGTCTATACACGCATGCGCACGCACGCACACACACACACACACAGAGTCAACATTTCAAGGACACGTCTCTCATCCCAAAGACAGCTGAGGTGTTTCATAGCGAACGTCTGCTCTTTAGCATGCACTGAAAACATCTTGTATTCCTCGCCTGCTCCGTCTCTCTCTCTCTCTCCCCCTCGCTCTCACAAACACAAGCTATCGCCGCGTGACTCGGATGGCATTTGTTGTGTGACTTTGTAAATGTGTAGATTATTCTACATTTCATTGTAACTCCACTGCAAATTCCTATGTATTAGTATGCAGTGCAATATTGTGCTTATGTTTTTGTGTGCGCTCGTACGTACATGTTTGGGTAACTGGTCTTGAATACAAGGTTGTCATGCATTGTATTAGCATTTTCTTTATGCAATCAGGGACTATAATTGAGAGGTTGTTTATAGCATGCCTTATGCTAATGCTCATTTCCTCTTGAGTTTTCATTAAGCCCACAGACAGCATGGGAATTATCCCCGCCATGAGGTTGATGTGGCTTGAATTATGGTCAGGGTAATGTGCTTCTGTCAGCCTGCTCCCGCACATGCACTCCACGTGCACAGCAACCCGGTAACCCTTGCACCCGGAAAAATGAAAAATGAAACCTAAAGCATTCATATCTCACGGGCCCATACAGAAACGACCAAAACGTGAATCAATAGAAGATTGTTATTCATTGGAACACAGAAGCAAAGAGAGGGGTTGTCAGCTGTGTAACAAGTCGGTTTGTAAGCTTTAGAATGTAATAATTTCTTGAGTTAATTTGAACCTGACT
>JAODUG010024804.1:6231-20401 GCA_027564795.1 Aphredoderus sayanus
TCAGGTAAGGTTGGCTCACTTGACTGTACATGTACTTTACTTTGTACGTTGTAGGAATTACATCAGGTAAGGTTGGCTCACTTGACTGTACATGTACTTTACTTTGTACGTTGTAGGAATTACATCAGGTAAGGTTGGCTCACTTGACTGTACATGTACTTTACTTTGTACGTTGTAGAAATGACATCTTAGTAAGCACTGGAAAATGTCTTCAGTAAACTGAGCTACTGCAGTCTAAAATCCAACCAGGCATGTTACTGTAACTACACAGACCAAAGCAAGTGAAATAATTCACATTGCTGAGCTCTGCCCTTAAAGACGGCCGATGAGTGCATTGAATATTGCCGGAGCTGGCAGATGAGTGGTCGATGATAACGGCACAATACAGCGGATAGGCTCACACAAAGAGACGGGACAGCGCTGCTGCTAACGGCCACAACCGCTGTGCGAGTCTATGAATGGAATGCGTGGGTGCACCAGCGTGTCGGCGTGCGAGCCAACCTTGCTTGATCTCCTCTGCCGTCCTGTCGATGAGCACGTACAGGGACCACACCACGCAGGTGATGGCGATGATGTGGAAGGACACCGAACACACGATCTTCCTTCTCTCGCTAGCCGTCATCTGCAGCTTTTCCCACTGAGAGACAGACGAAAGGAGAGAGAGCGAGATCGAGTTCATGCGACTTTGTTATGATATTGACATTTTAAGCAAAATCAATCAAAAAAGCATCTACAGAGAAAAGGCTAAACAGGCAGATGGAAAAAAACAAGCACACACACACACACACACACACACACACACAAAATCATGCAGGAATATATAGGATTTATTCAATTTCCATATTGATGGCTGATTCACTGTGAATGCTCCTGGCTCTTACCCAAAGAGAGAAATGTTCAGAGCTGCTGTAGAGACGGTGCTACACTGCTACTGCTTTAACCGTTACACGCCTGTGAAGCACATCTTCATGGCAAATTGTTCTGAAGGGAGCGCTAGCACCAAATCTGCACGTCACATGTCACCAGTCACCTTATTCCATTATTGATTTCACCTCATGTTAATTGTATTACATTAAATTGGATAAAGTGGAAAACATTTGTTGGTTTTGCACTAGTAATTTACCACCATGCACATGTGTTGCTGATAGTCTTGTGTAGTCTAGAGTCACAATGTCACATTTCAGAACCTTTCATTGCTGCTGCTCTGTGTGTATTTGACAAATACACTTGGAAAGGAATGCTTGTTTATTAAGAAACAGTTGTTCAGCCTGTCTAGAAAATCGACATCCAGTTGATCCAGTCTGATCCCGGTGTCAAAGCAACTGGTTTCCCAAATTCTGCTCTGATTATAGTGGGTGGGGATGAATGAATGAGGCAGCAGCTGAGGAGAGAACATGGCATGTGGTATTTGTCTGAGGCCAGGTGCCTTTCTGCCTGCCTGCCTGCCATACCAGTTCAGATAACACAAGATTCCTGGTTGGAACTAGCTAAATAATACATAATTTGGTATTGAGCCCAGGAGAACTAGGAACACAAACAAACACACACACACACACACACACTTCCATTTTGCCTGTGCAAAATGGAAGGATTGGGCTATATGCATTTACACATACAAATGATTAAACAGTTCAAGGGTGTTCCTCTAGCATTCGATCAGCAAAGATATCAACAAAACAGGTCGTCTTTCTCGGCCAGGTCACCGTGGAAAGCGTGACACTAATCTAATCCGAGCAGCCTTTGACAATCACCTCATGGCGCCCAAGATTCTCATCTCGTAAAAATGTAGGGCTTATGCACAGCCTCTCACCAATGGGACGCCAGGGCTATTAGCAGCTAGCAGTTTGTTTAACCCTCCCGCTGTCCTAAGGCATTTCAGCAGACTACCAGCAGAGGGAGCCATCCACGGAATGTCATATGTCCGTGTTGTGGTTGCACATAAGACAGCAGGAGGGTTAAGGTATTTTATGAAGGGTGGAAGCATTTTAATTAGAATGTCCTCCCATCTTCAGGCTACAGCGGCAGATCACTGCCTCCAATAGCACTGTACAAAACCACTTGAAATAACCCACAACCAACAAGTGTGGGTTATTGTTTTGGTGTACATTTCATTTATTGTCATATAGGTTATTTAATGCTACTGGAGTGTCCAGTATTGAAACAGTATATACAGTACATGCCCAATGAGGAAGTGGGTTGGGGGCCCATCAAAGAAAACTATACTGCATATATTTAAAGATAATGAATAAAAATGGTTGAGAACCACTGATTTAGACAGAATTGTAATACGTGCGTGCACGCACACACACACACCTTGCGCAGGGGCTTGAGCTTGGTCTCCATGATGAACTCGTACTTGCAGAGCTCACAACAGCGGGTGTCCGAGCTCTTGATCCACTGCTGCAGACAGCTCTGGTGGACGAAGCGCAGGCTCCCTGTGCAGTGGCATGGAGTGATCAGGGGGCTCTCGTCATCCCCCTCACAGTGGCAGATCCTGCAACAGGCAGAATCACACACACACACAGTCACTGTCAGTGCTGGGGGAGGAGGCCAAAAGAGAAAGAAGAGGACAAAGACTGACAGCTTCTGAACACTCTTCATTGTAAGCACAAGATGGAACACTTCCCGCTAGTCGTTACGAAGGCGACAGCGTGGCCAAATGATGTGTGTTTGACTAGACCAAACTAATCACAGGTAAATGAGTGTGAGACGGGCTGAGGACACAATGTCACAAACAGGAAAACAAACACATTAACAATGTCAACACAGAAGACACCGCATGTCCCAGATGAGCAAATCCAATCAGTACGAACTAATTTGCTTCAAAACACTTCATTTGCAAATCAAATTGACACTGAATAATCTCCAGCATTCTCGTGAAAACAACTAATTTAAACATCAATTTCAAACCAAACCAAGAAATTATGTAGATGGAAACATTAATTACAACTGTTTACAATTGGATGAGTCTGTGATTAAGCGTTTTGTCAGAGGTAAAATACTAAATAAGAGGATTTTCTTTAGAGCAGGACCTGTGTTGGTTGCCTACAACTGTAATTACTGTATATCTACAAGATCACGTACTGTACTCTATTAAAGCACACCTATCTGTGTACAGTGTCACAATGACATTTTGGGAAGCTGAAATGGATTTTGCCATTCAATTAGTTCTGTTATCGCTAAGAAAGGGGCATTGCTCTTCAATCAATTGAACATTTAGAAAAAGCACAGAGTTCCCTCTCTTCCTTTAAATCACGTAGAATTGCACTCGACGGGTTACAATACAGACTATTACCCATACAGAAAAGCAATGTATTTCCAATATCAGGTAAATATCTTTCCCAGCAGCAAAAAGAATATTACTAATGTTTCCAATGCACAGTATTTCCCTATGGGTATTTACACACCCAATTGTTTACATGGGTATACATATGCAAATTATGTACAAAAAGAACAAACAACATGTGTATGGACATTTTATTGTATATCTTAGTATATGAAGTGAAGTGGGTATGTGTCTATTTGGCTGTGAGAGGACACACAGGCTGGTGTTGGAAAGGGGCAGATTTAAGGAAAATGTAGAAAATTGTATACATTCGTAGGCTACTGACTGGAGAGTGTAGAGCGGTTTGGGAGTAAGTCAGTCTATCAGCCTGCACACTTATTGCCCTGATGATTGCTAGTTAGAGCAGCAGTAAACACTCTGCTACAGTAGTAAGTGGTATTTTGTTGTTGTGTTTGGTGTTTGGACAGCATGCGGTCCAATGTGGGCAATTTGATATAAATAAATCACTACCTGTCTACCTGGCACAGATTATCATTAAAAAGTAGTTGATTGAAACATTATTGCAATACCTTAAATATCTGTTAAATATACCTTATTTGAATTAAAATGTCCTAGATTGTAGATTTAACACGCCTAGTAGGAAACAAAGACTACAAAGGAACAGGAGATATGATAGCTCAGTGTATAAATGGGATTGTCTTTGTATTTTAAAGGAGAGGATGAATAGACCTGTGCATGTACACACACACACACACACACACACACACACACACCATAGGAACACGCACACCCTCCCCCAGAGTTAGAGAGTGTAGGAGCAGGCTAATGACTATTCCAGACTCCACTGATCAGGGCATGGTGGTACAAGATTAAAAGACAGCGTCAATAAAGGAGGACTAAACTATAGCTATACATCTGCTTCTGTAATACTAGAGTGGGGGCAGAAAAAGACTCAGGGATGAAGGGATAGAGAAGGCAAAATTAACATTCCAAAAAGAGGGGTTTCTGCTGGTAATGGCTTGGCTGTTATGATTGTTTTGTTCGCAAGGCTCACAGTCTGACAATGAAGTGGAGGCTTGACACTGGAGCAGCTTACAAACCGCTTTTTCTTATACAGTGAAAAATAAAAGATAGTCTTTTGGACACAAATTCGCCCAGCTATATTGTTGTTGATACAGGAAGGAGTGTTAGCAAAACTGTCCACTAGCTCTTACTCAACTGTAGGGGACATTTCAAAAAGGCGCAAGAAATACTAGTTCACACTAACATTAATGGACTCTTAAAGAAAATCAGCTACAAATGGACTTCTGTATGCGATATGTTGAGTAAATCTCTAAAATTCACTGTAGCAACTCTTTTGGGATACAATCAGTGCAGCCAGCTGATACAGGAATTGTGAATAGTGTGTTCATGCTACAACATGTCCAATAAGGTCTACTGCCAAACAAATATGCAAAAATGGCTTCTAGGATATGCTTGGGGGTGTGTGGGGGGGAACATTCTTCTCATTCTGACTAAATCTTATGACTCTGTGCTTCCATGACATCCACCTTTTTCTATAATCTTTTATATATATTTTCCTTTTCCTATCCCCTCTTGACATTCTGTCCCTCCAGCTACTCCTTGTTCCCACTCAACCATGGCTACTTCCACATTCAGTTTCATTTTTGGAGACAGTGAATGAATTTTTCAGCACCTATTCGTTTTCTCCATTTCTGATAAACAGAACCCTGTCGACCTGACAGCAGGGGTGACATTACATAGGATTTGTTCTCCCTTCTTCCTCAGCTTGTTTTCCAATGCCAACATCTTAAGCGCTGCACCTCTCCAGTCACACCGATTCCACAAATTTGCAGCACTGTAATGGGAGCAATTGATCTTTACTCCCGAATCCATGCATGTGAAAGCTCATCTCTCTTTTTAAATTAGTCTGTTTGAAAAATGTAGTAACATGTAAACAAACATGCATTTTGGAGAAGATTAACAAACAGATCTTAAGGAAGTTCCCACACCACTCACAATAGCTCAACATTTGAAACACCAACCCCCCTGCAGAAGAAAAATACTCCGTTCTCATGAGACATCACCAGCTGCTACAAAATAATATCCAACATGCTGTCAAATCGTTGCTTACTGCTGCAAAGCAATGTAACACACACACGTACAGTATGTACTGGTCAGACCATAGTCTGCTCTGAGCTCAAGCTTCAACACGGCTGACACAACACATTTGTTTCAGTGTGTGCACGTGTGGGCTTGCACATGCACACGTTTGGGTGGTCAGGGTCTATTTGAAGCAAATAATCTGCCTCTTAAGCCACGCAACCTAATACATTCTAATATCTTGTAAGGCTACTTGGCCTTACAAGAACTAGCTTACAGAATCTTCATGATTCACAGACCACAGCAAGGGAAGTAGTGGTGGCTGGTCCTTTCAGACACAAGGGAAGCACAGCTGTTATAACATTGCTGACATTACTGTTTACAGTTAACGTTTTTGCTTGATAAATGTGTGCATTGGTTTGCAATCATCTTTCATTCTGAGACTTCCCCAAATTAAATGAATCAACTGACATATTAAAAGGCTCCATTATCACCAGCCATAGGATCTAATTGTAGCCTGGAATCAATATGAACCGTGCTTCCATTGGTGTCGTTGGACAGGTGCCTGCTATGCTCTTCACTACTTCACAGATACACTGAAGTAGGCAGATACACTGTAGGCTACCATAGGGAAAATGAACCAAGGCTGTGAGAAGGCATATCGTGCAAATATTTTACACTTTGGAATGACTAAATAACACCGTTATGAGTAACTCAGACACTATGGCAAACATCTCATTATCGGTTTTTTAATTCAATTGTAGGGGAAGCTGTGATTCCCGTGTAGTCTTTGAGCAATAACAACCGAGGGGAAGTAAACAAGTAATTCCTGTTGCCTCGTGTGACTTGGTCATTAATCTATCAGCTGGTAACTCCCAACAGAGTTCCAGTGTTGCTAGTCAGACTGCATTGCAGTGGCCATCACCCCATAAGCTTTACTGTTATCAAATCTCTCTCTCCATTCTGGCTCATCACATGAACTAAATGCTGAAGGCCCACTGACCCAGTCAGCATGGCTTCATCGGATTACTATTACTCTCCCCAAGTTTCATATTTCATTTCCCTAGTTTCTCTTCAAGTTTCTCTTCTGTCTAACTTCCCTAAACATTACTCCTGTTTTCTTGCACTGATATTCATTCCAAATGCTTGTGAGCTAAAGCCATGACACATTATTACTAATACATGTAAAAAGTAATGATACTGATGACAGAGGGAAGGAAGCAGGCAAAGAAAAAAAAAAGGAAAAAAATAGAAAAGACAGTACGCAATATCAGTGGGGAAACACAGGAGCAAATCTGACGAGGCCATTAGCCCTTGTGATGTCCTTCGGGGCTAAACCTAATTCTACAGTTTACAGACATATGATATACACTGCTGGCACAACAAGGTGTGTGTTTGAAACCTGAAAACAATAGGAGGGTTAAAAGGCACGAAAAAACAACCTAAATACATAAAGAAATAATGAATAAATAAATACACACAAAATCATACACAATCCGATGGCGCCGCCGTGTGGCCAAATGCGATATTTTTAAGGACATCACCAGGGTTAATGATGTATCATCTATGTGTGTTCTATGAAGGCTGTGGTATAGTGCTTACAAAACAGCAATTGCGTGCTTGGTTTCTGGGTGACTAGCAAAGGGCGTACCACACCACAGTAACACGCAACAGGCTCTCCCAGCTCACGGTACAGGGGTGGGGCTGGACTCTACCACGTCACAGGAAAGAGGGGGTGGAAGGGCGGGTGGTGGATTACACCATCCAGACAGGTCACCCACCTGCAGCAGTCCCCAGACAGTGAAAAGGGGGGCGACAGGGGTCCGTTTTTCTCTGAAACGGGGGAGGGGCAGCGGTCTAGGTCCCCATCCTCGTCCATAGAGCAAAGGGGAGCTAAGAGCGGCGCGGCCGGCTCTTCCTGGAAGACGTCGTCGTCCCCCAGCAGGTCCTCGGGGCCGAAGCCCAGCTCGCCCCCGCCGCTGGAGGACCTGGTGAGCTCCGAGCAGCGCAGGCTGGCGGGGGTGGAGGAGCGGGGGAAGCCGGGGAAGGGGCTGGGGGAGCGCTGGGGCCGGAGGAGGCCGGCGCTTGGCAGGAAGAGAGGCGGAGGCGGGGGGACGCCCACACACAACATGGGTTTGTCGGAGGGGATGAGGTGGGGCGGGGAGCGTGCCGCGGCGGTAGTGGTGGGCTCCAGGCCCAGCTCGCCCTCGGAGCAGGCGCGGTCTATGAAGCGCAGGCCGGTGCACAGAGCGTCCGCACGCTGCCCCATGTCGTTCAGGGAGTGGGAGAAGCGGAGCAGGGGCAGCCAGTCTGTGGCCCTGGAGGGCACTGCCTCCACGCACAGGGTGGCGGTGGCGGCCGGACCACTTCCGGGTCCCCACGGGGATTTGCCGTTAGAGCTCAACAGAAACACAGCCGTCTGCCTCTGAGAACCCCTATCCTGGCTGCTGGCGCCATGGGGGTTGTGACTGTGTGTGTGTGTGTGCGTGTGCGTGAGCGTGTGCACATTCACGAAGAAGAAATAAGAGGCAGAAAAGGGATGGAGGGGGGGGGTAAAGGAAAGAAATGTGATGACACAAAGAGCATACATAGGGATACAATGATTCCACACATGATGCCCCCCCCCTCCCCTCCCCCCAAAGGAAGGGATTAATCATCTGTTTCTGGCAGGGGGTGGGGCTTTTCTGTAACCCCCTAACACTGAATGACCAGTGGCACAGAGGGACACAAGAGTTTTATGCTGCTCTTCCTGTGGATGGGACGCAACAGGATGCTATCGCGATGAAAGCTCACATTCAGCCACAGCACAGGGGAACAGATGCCCTGGTGCCCTGGCATCAGTGGTCCGGGAAGGTCAAGATCAAGTCAAGAGCGTACAGCTGGGTAGGTGGGGTTCTGTACCTGCAGATATCCTGGTTGGAGGGGGTGACCGATGTCCTCGAGAAGCTGCATGGAGCATTTACGGAGGTTGGGCTTCCTGCCTGAGGATGTAAACCACACAAAACATACATAAACATATGAAGCAAACTGAAACAAGATACATAATGTCCTTTTTGTTACATTTACACATTCTAACTAACAGAATTAACAGTGACGAGGAGGTTTGCAGCTAGCTAAACATTCCTCTATTCTTAAGTTAGATACTAGTTCAAAAGCAAGATTGAGTATTGTATTGATGTCACAGAGCTGGCTAGGGCAATACGGCTATAGGCCTTTGTGCTTAGAGTTCTCTAATTCAAAGAGATCAAAACTGATACCCGCTGTCAGCGCACGAGTGTGATCTAGCAGAATGAGTGAGCATGTCATGCACAAATGTGCATAAAGATAAAAAGGAAAAAATAACAGTGACAGTTCATCTATATGATTAAAAGGCTTCCAGGCCAAAGCTGTCTTGGTGCGTCACAGAGTAGACAATGTGACACACAAACACAGTCAGTCAGGCTCCCACCAAGGGGAGAGACACTTACTAGGAGACAAACAGGAGCGGGTGTTCCCTACAATAAAAGCACCAACAGGGGACAGGTGGATGAAAAACAAAAAGACACATTTAACAAAAGCTACGGTGCTATAATAAAGCATTCACAAGCATGTGCTTCCTGTTGACACAGTGTAGATGCTACATAAAGTTGGCCTTATGTTTAAAGTGGTGGTGGGGAGAGGAGGATGTGGAGGAGATAGTGTTTGGTTTGCTAACAAAGACCTAAAGACAGTAAGGACACAGACAGAGTGCTGCTAACCCTCATCTAAACAAGAGGCTAATTACCTATCGACTGCATCCGTAACTAAGAGGGAATTTATAGCTCAGAGGCTGACGCAAGTCAATAATGAATTCAATGTCCATCTCTGCCCTTCAGCTCCCTCCCACACTATCATGGTCTAGCCATTCATTAGATTAAAAGACAATACAGTGTGCAGGGCATTTTGTTCATTGTTCAGCAAAGCTCCTTAAAGAGGGAACATTATGTAAAATAGGGTTTTCCTAGTTTTGGCATGATGTGAAAACAGGAGATTGGTCATTTTTTACAGGTAGTCAGAATATGTGTGCCAATGTGTACTGCCCCCCCCCCCCCCTTTCAAATAGCCATTATCTTCTTAAAATGTGTGGAGACACCACTCACCCCTTCCAACATCCTTTACAAAAATGTGTGTTTCAGTTTTCAAATGGGCCAATCAGCAGCCACTGACATATTTAGAATTTCCAATCCAAATTAAACAGGATTTTTAGTACACAATGCAAGAGAAGATCTGGAAATGTTGAATTAGTTCTTTACATGACGACGTTGTACAGGAGTCAGGACATTATTTCCTCCAGGTTTTATCTCGTGTAAATGTAACATTACATGCCAATAAGGAAGTGTTCTGTCTCTGTTAATCATTGATGTTCTGGTACAGTCAGATAAGGAGGAAAATTAGTCACTGTATAGAATGATAGCACAAGGCTGAAGCAGAAATTATTAACTGTCTAACAGCTAACTTTAAAGTTTGAGTTTGTCCTTTCACATGATTCAAATGCAGTTTAGTGGTTATTTTATGCAAAGATTTTGTCTGTACCCTAATGAACACCTGTAAAATTGATTTTATCGCTACCCTATCAAACACTAGTACTGGTTTTGAAGTAATTCATAACCGTGATTCATTTTTCATTCTGTCTTACAATAAACTGCTGAATCTCGTACCTCCCCACTCTAGCCCCTTCATGAATATTCATAGTGCATTAACTATCCTCTTTATCCATCTCTTACCTCATTACTTTTGCAAATCATCTCACATTCCTTTCTTGGCATTCATTAATACTGCCATCGGAACATCCCTCTTTTGCCATCATATCTCACCTCTGTCAAGAGTGAGATTTCACTCCTAGTTCGACTTTAGAGGCCAGTAAGAAAGAAATCGCAGTCACGGTAACAATGAATAAGTCTCTCAGTGGGAAGACACAGCAAAGCTAGAAAAGATCAGGGTAGATTGTGAATGAACCAGCCATCACCAGTTTCACATCAAATTATATATCAGCATGAACTGAAAGCTGAGCAGAGCATCTAGAGTCTAATATTCATAGTGTTATAGTTAAGTATTCATTCCATATAGGGCAGGTGAGGGAAACAGAAAGCATAGGGGCAAACATCAAACCATATATTTGGTCTCCATTTACTACCCTCACACAAAAGAGACCTCTATGGGACCATTGGCCCAATAGACCATTGGCCCAATAGAGCTTAAAGAGAAAAGGAAATGGTCTCTTGTCAAGCTTAGTTACCCTGAAAACACCTTAGCAGTGTGTGTCACGAGGCAAGAGCTATCGGCTATGAAATTCAATTGCAGACCTAATCTCTCCTTCTGACACCAATCTCAGAAAATCCACTGCCAAATAAGACCTTATCTACATTCATATCAATGTTAAGCTGCTCTCTGGAAAAACGGAAGTCAAATCCAGTGGGCTACAATTTAGTACCAGGGACTCAATCAGGGTGATGTTGAAGGGACAGTAGAAACATGGGCCAAATTAAATAAATGGTTCTCTAATGCGTTTCCTCAAGGCACTCAAGTATCTCCAATGAAGCCTATCCGCCTACACTATCGGCTATAATTAATGATTTAAAAGACAACTACTGTATGGCACCACCTCCGAGACATACCGTACAACATTGTAGAGAAGTGTGAAATAAAAAAAATTAAATAAAAACACTTTCAAGATTGATCAAATCATGGAGTTTTCAAATTCGGGTTTAACAACAAGTTTATCATAATTCAATTGGATATACATCGGAAAAACATCTGTTATTAGCTTAAAAACAAGAATATTCAAGAACATACAACCAATACTGGATACAGCATTCCTGAACTCTCCGACAGTAGGAACCACAGTAGTTGTCAAAGCTAATTCTTAGAAACTATTATGTGCTCAGGTCTGAAAGCATCACCAATTGCTAAAAGTTGGCTTGGCTTTATGTGCGGCAAGCGCAGCGCTGTGCTGCTAGGAAGGGATGACAGTGCTCTGCTTTACGCTGCACCAACGGAGCCAAAGACGCTGCAAAACACATGACACTGTACTGTAGCCTCACCAGATGTTTGCCTGCTTGTCACAAGTGAGTGGCGGGTCCATGCGCCATGTCTTAACTCAGCGGGTTTACTTAGCTTCCATCTGAAACAGTGGGGGAGGCGCCGCAGAAGTCCCTGGCACAGTGCAGTGAGAGGTGTGGCTACAAGCTAAACCTCACGACCTTGTCTGGGGAAAATTCAGCAGACTCCAAATCAACAAGGGACCCTCAGCTCAACTCCATGCTAAATTGTTTAGGCAAGACGCATCCTTACCTACACCCATGAATACCCTTAAACCTGTCAAAAGGTTTTCCTCACCATCATGCGTATCCTTGATAGTTTGAAACAAAAATGTCTATAAATACTAATGGTTTGGATGACTTAATAAATAACAAAGAGAGCAGATTAAGAAATACATCAAATGTTTTTCGGGTACATTTCCATTTATATAATTATACCGCTATGCCTGTTCAATAATACAGATACTTATTAAAAGAAAAGTTGTTCATGTAGTGGTCTAGCTTTACCCACTGAGCTACTAGGAGCTGAATATCCAGAAAAGTGTGATGTGGAAGAGAAATCTGCCACTTCTAAAAGTAGTTCGGTAGGAGTGATATTTAATAATATATTCCTGTAGTATTCATTCAGTCTATTTCACAGCCTCTGTAGCTACATGCCTACCCTGATTGGCCTGGGATCAAGTTCCCTAGGAGCCCAACACACACAGGAGAGGAATATGACAAACAATACATGCTAAAAGGGTCAAGGACTATCTACTGCCCCAAAAACAGAACAGAATGCTTGATTACTATATTTTGTCTTCAAACAATGGAAAATAAAGCATAGAATATCTAAATACAACATTGACATTTTCAGATTTGCAGATCAATGATTGATGTGTAAGTCAAGTCAAAGAAACCACCTGGAAGTAGCATCCTTTTCTCAGCTTGTTTGAAATTATCTGATACTCTTGCATGAAGAATCCCATTTAATATCTACATGTAATATCATACAGGTCTGACATATGCAAATATCTAATAAGCAAACTGTCGACAGACTCAATGTGTCAAAAAGTTAATTATTTATGTACAGTACTTCAGCAGTATATAGTCTATTGCTTTCTGAAACAATATTAGTCTAAACCATGCTCGTGTGTTATTAATTTAATCCATCACTGTCGGAAAAACATCTAAAGTCACCTTCCAGGGATTTAGAATCACAGTTTGTTTTATAATAGTCAATAAACAAGAGGCTTTCAAGAAGCGATAATAGTGGCAAACAACAAAAAGAAGGGAACCCTGGTAAAAAAACCAAAATAATAGATGTGGGAGTTTACCATGGCAATGATGTGACCCTGATGTCTATTAGAAGTGGTAAAGAGTTTATCCACTAAGAGGCTCAGGGCAACATGGACTCTGACACAACAAACCGGAGAGAGGGGGCCAGAGAATGCAATAGGTAAAGGTAGTCAATGACAGAGGGCTGTACTGTACTTGATAATGTAGGCTAATTCTCTCTACCTACAGTATCCCCCCCTCTCTCTGCTGTACCTCTTCCTCTTTAACCCTCTTTATATCATTGATGCGGATTATCCTTACCTTGGAAATATTGCTGGACCTGCTTGCAGAATGACCCAGAGGCTTCTCATTCTATAAAGGGAGGGAAAAATACATAAGTATTATGCACTGAATTATAACAAAACATACAGTATAAACTGTGAACAGAGTGCTGGGATGTGGTCTATATTTCTGCATGGTACTTTATCAATCGATAATGTTGTCAACTGACCAGGAGTTTGGTAATGTACAAAAACACACAACATAGACAATATGTTATATATGTAACATAAAGCCGAAGGGCTTTATTTGCCAATTTTCGGGGAAATATTAACGGTATACTGTTAATGGTGTAGCTTCTATCTATCACATGCCACATTTTTATTTCCTCTCTTTAAACCAAGGCTCTTGAATCTCAGAGCGTAGGCATAACAATGCACCCAAAAACCTGTCACAATATTTGTATCGCTAAAAAACACCCAGCTCCTGCCCGGAACGTGGCCAAGTCCACCAACTCAGTCATTTGTTTCCATGCTGTAATGACTCAAGTTTTACAGTAACAGATTTTTGCTTGCTTCAAAGTCCCTGATAAACAGCCACTGTGTTACTATGCCACATTCATTTTTGCTATTAAAGTCGAGCTTTGATTCTTAATGAGTAATCAATCATATTCACACAATCCAGAGTTCACACTAATTTAGATGCAAGGCTGCAGTAGTGGAAGGGGGATTCTAAAAGAAGGGAAAGCATCACTGTGAGCCAGAGTGGTTTAACTTCATAAACAGGGAAACTAAGAGACAGACTTATACAGTATACTGTACACAGCAGCACAGACAATCTGACGCAGTTAGAGACAGGAAATCGAACCCTGGAGACCATTGTGCCGTCTTTCAGGTGAGTAGCCAAATGATTAACTGCGCTCCATCTCAGAACATGAACACAATCAAGCCTCTCACTGGAAACTCATGAGCCACATAGCGACATTCTTCACTTGTGTTTCTAGCCTATCCCATAGTTTGTTTCCATGGCAATAAAGAACTTGCAGCATTTCTGCCATCTTCCACACCTTTATGTCTTATGCTCACTAAAGGCCTAAGAAACAGAAAGGATCACAACAAACAACAGACCCTCGTATCCATACTGAGGCAATAAGATGACTCACATTGCTCTCCATTATAAAATGTTACTA